>JACCIC010000209.1:0-50000 GCA_018907035.1 Sycobia sp. Sy_11
GCCGTTTGAGCTAACTTGAGGGGGGGGGGAGGGACGAATGGAAGAAAGTTTAGCCTAGTCCCCCTCTCCCTCTGCCCCTGGATATTGCGATGAAATATTTTTTATCGACGATCGAGAAGAGAGCTTGGGAAAAGGTTAGACCTCCTCGATCTTTGGGAAATTCGTTCGATTATCGTTGTATACAAATATACAAAACAATTTGTGATTATTTATTGGACTCGATGCGCCTTTTATTATCGTTAAAGAGGATATGATAAAACCGG
This sequence comes from Sycobia sp. Sy_11, assembly GCA_018907035.1. NCBI lineage: Eukaryota > Metazoa > Arthropoda > Insecta > Hymenoptera > Epichrysomallidae > Sycobia > Sycobia sp. Sy_11. The sequence continues at coordinate 264 of JACCIC010000209.1, forward strand.
AGCAATAAAATTGTTATCGGTAGTACGCCTATAAAACGAAAACTTGAGTATACGTTGTTTTAATTAAGAGACTCTTTTGAGTTTTAATGCGTTCACTTATATTATCTCGCGATACTATCTTTAGCTAAAGAACATTGTAAGATATTTCCAAAGTACAATCATTTATAAACTTTATTCGCTTTTTGTTTTTTTTTTTAAAAAAAAAAACTTTTTACCTTCTTCATTTTTTGGGCGCACCTTATAATTACCCCCCTAAAATTGGCGGTTTTAGTGCGCGCAAGTCTATAATATCTGTATAAACACAATTAACATTATATACCTCGATAAATTTGATCGCCTATTTAATAGAGTTTAATCGGTCCACTTAACGGAATCCCGCTCTTATCGTCGTAATAAACACTACATCGGAAACCTTCGAAAAATCATCGAGGTTGCGCGTATAATTGCCGACGAGATCCGACCCGTTTCAAAAAAAAAACACAAAAAAAACAAAAAAATCATTATCATCGTTACAACTATGGGGGGGGGGATAAACAAGATCGAATCTCGTACGAAAATTTCCGAAGCCGAGGCCCGATTCGCGGCCTCGCGATGCTCTCCCGAAGGGATAGAGAGAAAAAATGATCGTATTCCTTCCCCGCTCAGTCGTCCCGTTGTGCACCGATATCGCGGAGGCGTCAAGAAAGAGGAGGGGGAGGCGAGGGTGCCGTCGCCTCCCTGCGGAGCGTGTTCGGAGTCTAATAATTGCAACCGCGGTGCTACAAATTGGCCTATCGCTCGCCAAGTTGCGCTGTCTTCCTATAATGTAATTATATATTATATATAATATATCTATATCTTATATATATATGTATTCATGTATATACGCATATATATACCTATGCGCATACGGTAGCGCGTGTATAGAGAAAGAAAGCCAGGGAGTACGCACCTTCCGCGGAACTCGGAGCCAGTTCTCCTTTTTTCTAACATCCATACAAACACATGCACTCTCTCTCTCTCTCTCTCTCTCTCTCTCTCTCTCTCTCTCTCTCTCTCTCCCTCGTCCTCCCTCTCCCTCCCCCCCCTCCTCTCTCTCCCTCTCTCTCTCTCCTCTCCCGCGCCGCACCGGCACGCTGCGCGCCGCCTCGCTCTCCCATCTCTCTCTCCCCCCCCCATCTCCCGTCGACTCCCTATCTAACTCTCTCTCTCTCTCTCTCTCTCTCTTTCTCTCTCTCTCTCTCTCTCTCTCTCTCTCTCTCTCTTTGCAATCTAAGGCACCATATATAGGGGCGCATGCGTGCACACATGATATGAAAGGCCTCGCCTACTTTTTTCAGGCCTCGTTTACTCTTTTTCAAATGAATCTACTCGGAAATCTATAATATTATACAAGGCCAATTAATTACTCATTGCTGAAAAGCTCATCAGTTTCACAGATTTATTAATAAGACACTGTTTACAGGATGATGCTCGCTGTTGTTTGAAATATCGCTGCGGTGGTATATGGTAGATGCTGCACGATTTCCCGACCCATCATTGATTAAGCAACCTTCTTAACAGTCATATTTCATTTCAACAATATATATATGTATATATATATTATATTATATATATAATATAATATATATCATACCTATATCAAATTAATTTTGTTCCTCATTAATAGCGAATGAATTCAGTGTTGGCAAATTAACATTTATATTATTTTAAGGGGGTGGAGGCGTGAAACTGGCTATGATTCAGAGCGCGAACCCCATGTAATGGCTAGACTTCCTATAACATAATTATATATAGCAGGATCACAGATCGAACTATAACATATCGTCCGTGTCTAGGCCGAATAATTTTTTCATACCCCGAGGCCCAAGGGCCCCAGCGCTCGTCCTCCTGTGCCGGTGCTCGTGCCGAACCGCAGCGGCGGGCAACCGCGCGCGGGTCCGTCCCTCGTAAGTACGCGTGGGGGATTTACGAGCGCTCTTCGCTCTAAAAGAAAAAATTACACGTATCCCTGCCTCCCTGCCCCCCCCCCCGCCTCAGCATACGCTCGCTTAATCTTGCGCTGGGTCCCCCCACCCCACCCCCGCCGGCACCTCCACTATGTTGGCGTGCGCGCGGGGCCATAAGCGCAATTTCGGGCAGGGGGGCCCCACCTTGCCCGCATCGTTAGCGTCGGGAGAATCTGAATGTGGGGGCTCCGCGCTGCGCCGCGCCGCGCTCCATCTCGCGCCCCCGATGCTCCCCGAAATAAAAACCGAGCGCGCGTTCTCCAAAGATGTATTATATATTCTATATCTATATATATATTATCATATATTATCTATATATCTATATAGACAGCGCTAGAGGAGAGACGAGAGCGTGCAGCGAGGCATTGTGCATGTGTGTGTGGTATGTGTGAAGGGTCCGCGGTTGAGGCAAAGAATAAGAGGAGCGAAAGGGTTGGGAACAGGGGGAGAGCCTCTGGCATGCGCTCAGGTGTGGATGGACACGCGTGGTTTTTCCTATATATTATTATAGATACGGCATTCGGGAGATGGGGCCGTGAAATTTATGGAGGAGCGTAAGTCTGATGCTCGAACCGCGCGCCCCGCGCGTTCAGAATTGCTGACGGACGAGCAATATAATGAGTGGGGAAGGGGAACGGGGGATTATAGGTGTAAGCGTCCTCGTTAGCACCTTCTTTTTCCCAATATACACTATAACGCGCGGAAATTCGCGGCTCCGCGGCTGACGAGCGCACCGATTATATATTAATATATATATATAATAATATAGCTTTGTCCTCTGAGGATCGGAGGAATTGTGTCGCGCGCGATGTGGCTGTATATATATATTGTTCTATTTATACGATGAGCTTTTTTGGAGAAAACGATTGGAAACGAGAGCTAGAGGCTCGCGAATTGAGTGAATTTGCACTTTCTTGGTATATTATACCATATTGTTGGACATTCGCGAACGAACGAAAAATTGATTCAACTATAATTCTGAATAATTGTATTGAAAATTCAAGAATAATTATATGAACCAACATATATTTTTCTCGGTCTTACAGTCTTTATAATATATTATATTAACTAAAAGAATGACAGTGAGACAGTACTTGTTTATTATCACCCCCGATGAATTTAGTCCTAGAAGATGAACTGTAGCGTTTCGAAACGTCGGATATCAAAGAAGAATTCAATTTTTAAGTGATGGGGGCAGTCGGATTATCCTTCACTAACATAGTAATATTACTTATTATTTTTATTATATTTTGTAATTATATTGTTATTTTTATTTTATTTTATTTATAATACTTGATAAAGGTAATTTTATTTTTTGTAATAAGTTCTATTCAAATTCGTCAGGAGAGATAATAACCACGGTTCGTCGCCTGTCGATAGTTTAGGCGGACTATATTAATCTTATAAAGACTGTCGACCCAACAACCTGGCCCCCACCCTCCACCACACCCACCCCAACACGCGCCACAACAACAGCAAACGAGTCACCGCCGCACCAAAAACAACACCCAACAACCCCCAAACACAAATGCTCGTCAAAACAACCACCCCACGATCCCTAAGCACGCGCCCCCCGCCCTTACAGACGCACCCCACCTCCCGCGCCCCGACCAAACTCCGCCCCGCACCACGAGCACACGCAAGGCTCTCCACCTCTAAAAATATTTATTAATTTAATTGAAAACAGTCGAGATAAATACAATTTTTAATTTTAAATACAAGGACTTAAATAGTTTCATACACGAAAAGACATGCATATATCCATCAAAACTTATACATAAAAATATGAATTTTTACCTGAAAAATTCTATATCTGCTGATATATGTTAGTCCAACCTGTATTTCAATAATATAATTGATTTTATTCAATTTAATTTTTCGAGGGATAGTCGCATGAAAATCTGACCGTCCCCATAAAATAAGCACTCCTGTTTTTTTTGATATACTAACGATATAGCAAGTCAGAAAGTTCAATGATAATAATATTTTCACGGTTTTTTTTTCGTTTACATGAGAATCGAACGAAAGAATGATTGGTTGGTTTAATTGGCTTCGATTGAAATGGATATGATTCGTCTTCCGGCATTTTGCTAGGAAAATCGATATTTTTTTAACAATTTAAATTGAGGAAGGAGCATAAGGTGATTCCTTCGGATGGTAAATTACTTGCCAAGACGATTGATCCATGATCATTCGTAGAAATATACAATATTTTTGTTCTACGTCTTTATAAATGGAAATTATAGCTTCTTTTCATAGAGCTTTATAAAAATATCGAAAATTAGAAGCGACGTCTATGTCTGGTTTAGGTCAAAATTACGACTATTGCCATTACAGTAGATAAGATAGTGAGATCGAGGCACGGTGGGGCTAAGGAGACACATCAAATTCGAATACAATTGTAATCAGCAATAGTTACATTTATCCTCTCAAATCGCTGACGATTATGTTCGGCGTATTACGACCTTCCCGATTGTATTGGTCCCGATCGTAATTGGTCTATCATACTTTTTACATAACGATGCAAACGAATTTTCCCACCGGCGCTCGCTGATTTCTCTTTCAAATGATCATAACAACCGAGATATACTTAGAATAAGGATGATTTTTTACAATTGCGATAGATAGGATTTTTGTACTTCTGGCTCTGTCCAGAGTAAAGTTAATAAAATTAATTAAATTACAACTTATAATCCACTTTGCCTTAAGCTGTTTCTAAATCCAAAACTCATCAAAAATCGATAATTCAGCTTACATTACACAAGTCTAAAGTTACATTCTGTATATTATATATATAATCATTAACTGTAATTCTATAAATTGTTTCAGCCCAATACAGTTTCATTTACAAAAAAAAAGGCATAAACGCCCTCGCTACCTCCATTCGCAATCCCATTTACATATAGTTTAATATATGTATATGTATATATATATATATATATATATATATATATATATATATATACCACGGGAAAGAAACAAAGTTTAACGATAAAACGCGCGACGGGAGGCCTTATAATATGCACCCCCTCCCCGCCCCGCACACTTCTGGAAAAGGCATATAAGCGCGCCTAACTTGTAAGCTTCCCCCCTCCCCTACCCTCGCCATGACACAATGAGATAAATATTCCCGAGGAAACGGGGCGTCCGACGCAAATTAAAGCTAATTCCTTGAATTATCGGGATGCCCGTTTACCGTACGTATGCCCGCCGTTAAATTCCGAGCGTCCGCGGGGCGGGCACCGTTGAAAAATCGAGGGAAGAGCCGGTTGGCGAACCGTAGCGCCGCGCAGCTCATTAGAGCCGGCTTAAAAGCTCGGCGGGGGGCGGGGTGTACGGGGGGAGGGGGCGGAGGGGGTGTCGAGAAGAGATTTTCCAGCGTAAGGAAGAGCGCGCGCGCGTAAGCGATCCCTAAACAATGTTCCTCGGCTCAATAAAGTCGCAGAACGCTCGTGCCACCGGTGGGTGCCCCTTATCATCAATAAATCGAGAACGGCTCATTGGAGCGAGGGGCCCCCTTTTTCCCCATTACACATAGCCTCGCGAGCACAATATGCTCGTATATATATATATATTATAGGTACAAGAAGCCCATTGGCGTAATCCGGTCGCCGTATTTGGCCATTTCACACACGAGGGGCGGGGGCGGGAATTAAACCCCGACGAGGGCGATGAAGTGGAGGGGAGGGAAAAAACAAAACCCGGCGGGAAAATAAAACGTACGCGAAAGAACAACAACCGCGCCAGGGGGGTCGCGGTGGGTGGGGGAATTCCGCGCGGTAATGAGGGTCAAGGTTGAAGCGCGCGAGCACGACGGTGCGCCCCCCCACCCTCCCCAGCCCCCTGCGCGAGAGAATTCTCACGTGAGCGGTGCGACCTCCGCGGCGAGTGAGGGAGAGATAGAGAGAGAGAGAGGAAGCGCAGCGCGAGCGCGCGCTCCTCCGTGTCTATATATATATATATATATATATATATATATTATATGTACTTAGCGTGTATATAGCGGTATACGGTAGCCGCGCGATAGAGGGTGGACGGGGGTAGGGGGCGGGCGGGAGGGACGACAACGCCTCGCGCTCGCCGCTGGCGCATATAACGATATGCGATTGTCGCCGCTTTCCCGCCTGTCCTATTAGATCCTGTATGGCGCGCTGCGCCGCCGCTATGCAGCACACTACGTGTACATATGTATATATATATATATATATATATATATATATATATGTATGTATGTATATTCAGGACGAAGCGACGCGGTTAGATCGCCGTATACGTCGCGCGCTTGTATATAGCTGCACTACGTGCGCCGAACTCAGGCGCGGGAGAGAGCAGCGGTGCATGAATTTCCGCGAAAGTCGGCGCGCACCGTCATGGCCACGTTCTCATGGCGGCGTGGGCACGAGCCGAAGGCAGGCCGTGTTTTCGCGGGATGTCTTGACGAGAGCTCCTTTATATTATTTGACGGATAAATCGATATATATATATATATATATATATATATATATATATATATATCTGCTGTATGCGTATGAATTTCGATTGATCTTTCGAATCTTAGAGCAACGGTTGTTTCGCCGACTTCAAAATTGGTTAAATATTTGAAAGCAGTCGTTCTTATTGCCTCAAGATGAATCGATGAATATATCGGATGCGCTGCTTATGGAAACAGTGAAATCTACGCTGATCAATGAGAGCAGAGCAAATTAAAACTTGGTTAATGAATTAAATAACATTCATTGTTTTACTTTGGGAAACATTTTTTTATAGACGTTTGAATTGGATGGGGACGTGGAATTTGATTCTGGGCAATTTTCACTAATTTACAGTGAGCGTGTACATTTGATGGTTATTTGTATGAATTTTTCGTCGTATTTGATGACGGATGCGTCAATCGAATTACGATTACGAAAAGGTCGATAACTTGAAGATAATCTATTATTATAGAATAATAAAAGTTTAATCGGAGTTGATTCGATCAGTTTTTGCTTTGATTTATAAAAAAGTACGGCCAATAACTTTCAGTAGTTGATAAAACTCATGATTCATGACAAATATACCGCCTACATGTTATCCTATCCGAATACGAGGAATAATGCGATGTCTCGTATATGTCGAGCGCTCGATCGGTTCAGCTAGTATAGAATCACTAGTATAAAATGAGGAATTTTACGAGGTTACTTTGTTTGCTTAGATCGAAAAATGAAAGTATAAATTACAGTATGATAGAAATTTTGAGTTTTTATTGTGAAAAGGTCGTGAAAATGGAGATCCTATTTTTTTTTTTTTATAAATCCATATCGAAATAGCCTCCAGTCGAACTTCGCAATACTTAGCCGCTCTGAACGACTACGATATCTTTACAAAAACAGCGCTGTCGAAATGACGTGTCAAGGCAAATTTGACATATTTATCCAATTATTTAAGTATGATAAATATTTACCCATGAAATTTTAACCCAAAGAATAAAATCATTATTTTTGCAATGATGTTCCTGAGATCTTGAAGTTGTATCAAAAATTTGAAATTGGTCAAGCGATTTTTACGATTCAACGAAATTTACGATTCAAAATGTATTTTTTATCAGTTGCAAAGCTTTTAAAAAGATAAATATAATTATAATAAATTTTGACATTTGCAAATATTAAAAATAATTAAAATGTTAAAAAAGAATCTTTTACTCGGTTCATCGATATTAAAATTTACAGCGTAAATAACGATATAGTACAATGTTTATCTAGTCGTATTATCTGGAAAAAACATGGTTTGAATTCCGAATGATTACAATGTTATAGGAAATATTGCATTATTATAATAAGCTGGACACCCGAACATTCGTCGGATCTCGCCTCCCAAAAAAAAAAAAACGCATCGCGAATAACGCGACCGATACCAAGCGTATCTGGCTCCGGCAAAAATGTCCCGGGGGGCGGGGGGAGGGGCAACGCGACGGCGTTCCCCGAGCTCAATCGCTGTCGCAGCGGCGCGAGCGCAAAAGCTCCGCCGTCCACGCCGCGCGTACGCGAACCGATCCGGGCTTGACCGGGGCGTCTCGTTAAGCGAGCCGGCGCGCGCGCGCAACCCGCCGCCGCCTTGCGAATGCAAATCAGGCCCCCGGGGCTCGCGCCGAGGAACGTCCCCCGTACGTACCGGGAAACTATTGCATACGAAGGAGGCGCGATTGTCGTTTCGTTAATTAGACGACGCCCGGCGAGCGCGCGTGTATATCTATATATCTACATATAATATATATATATATATATATATATATATATATATATATATACTTATGTATAGGTAAATACAGCTCGTCGGTGCCGCGCGGGCCGCCTGCGGCGCCGCCCCCTCGAGCGCGCACGACCGCGAAAAGCGCGAGGGGCGCGGGAGAAGGTCTCTCTCTCTCTCTCTCTCTCTCTCTCTGGCAGAAAGCCAAGCGCCGACAAGTTCACGGCTGTAATATGAACGGGGTATTAGGGGCGTCGTGCGAGAAAGCCGCGCGACACGGCCATACCGGGTCGCACAAGGGAGTGACGGATATCGGATCTACCCCCCCCCCCGGCCCCTCCTGCGCCAACGCTGCCGACCGCCGCGTGATGCGACCGCGCGCGCCCGAGGGAGTCGTGCGCCTTCGGATACTCGGTTACTCTCTCTCTCTCTCTCTCTCTCTCTCTCTCTCTCTCTCTCTCTCTCTCTCTCTCTCCCTGTCTTTTCGAAAGATAGACCGGGCGAGGTGCAAAGGTGGAAGGAGGGGGGGGGGCAGGGCAGGCGCGGGACAGTTACACGGAGTTACAGCTTGCACATCTCATTACACGGCGGTGCCCTTGTTTCGCCATTTCTCAGAGAGCGAATTTGAATTCGGCACGGCGGGGACTTCCCGGGCGGTCACGATGTCGCTATATATATACATACACATAAGCGCGACTGCGCCCAAGGGGTCGCCTATATCCTCCTCCACCTTCCCGCTCGGAATCTATTTTCATTAATATCGGAGTGTGGTATAATCGACAGCGGAGCTGTGACGAAGGATGCGGTGGGTGCGGTGGGGGTGGGGGCTGGAACGTTGACGTTATTTTTTACACAGATCGTTGAAATTTTGTTATTTGCTCTGGTTCTTTGTTTTTAGTTATATTTCGATCATTATATGATGAGCTGTACATAAACTGTTTGATAAAATAGAATTCTCGTACTTATTAGAGAGTTGATATTGCTGAGAATCAAAATAGTTCATAATTTTGTACTGCCCTATTTTTTACTAAAGATATTTTTACTAGATTATTTTTTTCCTTCAGCTAGCAAGATGGACTGTTTTATATAGAAATAAAACTGATAAGCCAGATAACTCCCTGGAATATCCTAAATATATTTAATAATTTTATTAAAAAAAAACAAAAACACGTAAAGTCAAATACAAATACATCGGAATCGAAACGCATGGGTTTACCTGGTTTACGAGAAAAAAGACAGATTTAAATAACGTATGAATCGATTGAACTTATTTTTACATAGGAATATTTGTATCAGAATCCAGTATCAGAATAGTATTTATACACTCAAATAAATTTAGTACAAATGACTCGTTCTCCAGCCATTCGACCGAAAATCTAAAATTTAGTCTTTTATTTTTTCGAAGAAAGCAACCTGTAATTCTCATTAAGTCCTTAATGAGAAGAACTCCTGTCATGTTTTTCACGAGGCGCTATACTGCTGCACATTTTCTTTTGGAATGTTAATTCGAACGCAAAAATAAATTACCTGTCACTCAACTGTATTAGATTTAATATATACAGCAAAAAACACGTAGAAACGGTAGAACTCCTTAGGTAGGCTAAAAATTAATATTAAGATTTTTATAAGTGGAAATACATATGAACGATGAGGAATATTCAACATCTAAGCAATTTAAATGTATTAAATTATTACTGAAGACAAACAGTCACAGATCTAAATCGTTAAAGGAGACTTACCTCGAGTGATGTATACATAACGCAGCAGTCAAGTAAAAATCAGACTTGAAAATAGAAAAACGAAGGTCCAAGTTGAGAAACTGAATTTTATTTACTTCCATGCCAAATCCACAGGATATTATCGGTAAAGAGGTAAAAAGATATCAGGAAAGATTATGGAGAAAAAGAGCTAGAAGTTAGTCGGTGAACGATATTCTTCGAATCGTCGATAATGTCAACAGATTGTCTAGGCGTTCAGCTGTCGGCACCAGTGCATACAAACACGCACACACACACACACACACACACATACACACAGATGCACACACGTATTATAGGGAACGGTAATCGCCGCCGCGCAGGTACAGACAGAACCCGTCCGGCATTCAATTGCGCAACTAATACCGCAACAGTGCCGCGGTACGTGTTTCCGGCGCCCTCCCTCCCCCCCCCCCTCCGCACTCCCTTTCGACCCGACACATCGCGCGGTCGTCGTCGGGCCAGAGACAACGGGGAGGGCCGGAGAACAACGACGCACGGGCGACGATAGAGGGTCATCAGATCGGCATACGTCCGTATAAGGCGTACCGCTCGAGGAATCGATATAGTACATGGGCAGTCGATCGATCGCCCCCCCCCCTCACCCCCGGCCACGGGCGATATCTCGCGCGCGCCGCGAGAGAGCCCTCCGGCCGACGGGGCGGGGGAGGAGGTAGGGGGGGGGAGTGGGTGCTCTAAGCCAGATCTATCGCACCAGCGCGACGCCTCGGCCTGTCCCTTTTAATTACCTGTCGTCCTCGCCGTCGTCTAGCCGCCGGCTGGCAGTCGACGACGTTGTCGTATTGCCTCGTCGTACGGGGTCCTTGCTCTCTCCCCCCCCCCCGACCCTCCACGCCAGACAGCAGAAATTCGCAGCCAAGAGAGACGGTATGGATGAGATAAAGGTCGATTGAGATAAGTCGCGGCAGCGCTCAGCAGGACCGCGCCACGGCCATTATATATATATATATATATATATATATATATATATATATATATACACACATATAAACTCGCCGATTTATCGAGCGCGGGCGTACGGAGCCGCGGGGTGCATGGCCCGCGGATGGAAGCGAGAGGAGCAGCGATGGCTCGACGATGTACCGCGGAGGATAACATTGCGCTCTGCGGACTTTGCAATCATCTACGCACTTACGCGCAGATGTATATATATATATATATATATATATATATATATATATATATATGTATATATATGTACATAATACGTTTGTGCGTGTACGAAACGGCGATTTTCGCCCGGCGGCTCTCAAGGCTCCCAGTCGGCGTGTGCAACTTCGCCACGCTCGTTTCCCTCGCGCTTTTCCAACGCACAACGAAGCTTGTATTGTGCGCGCGAATTGACCGGGCGCGTCGATACACGCCGGCGATACGGGCTGCATTGCGAATTTAAAGCGTGGAGCGCCCCAGGAAAAGGCGCTATAACGATTTTTCCTTCTCCCATTTTTTATCGAGCGCGAGCGCGCGCGCGCGCGCGCGGCCGATTGTCGTTGATCGATGCGTGAGGATTTATCTGATCGGGGGAATTCAGGGAAACCGTTCCAGCGCGGAGAACGGCGCGGCGGCGCGGCGCCGCCGTCGGCAGTCGGTTATATGCGAATAATGATAATTGGAACGAACGTTGGGTAAAGCGGGGCAGTCGTTGAAAGGCTGTCCGTTGTTTTATTGGACGGATAGGTAAATAAAACTTCACACTTTACGCTTACGATTATTCATTGTACATTAGCGCGGCTTTATGAAGATAAATAAATTAGATTTTCGAACGATTACATTGAATCCGTCGTAATTTTTCGAACGGATCTGAATTTTGCAATTCAGAAAAGTTATGTTGCGGCAGGCGCAGTTTAAGTTGTCCGATACAATGTTTCGATTTAATAACTGTCATTTGATAATATGGGTATGTGTAGATGATTTTATGCCACGATAAGAAAATATGAGGGAGAATGCGAAAGTGTGGAAAACCTATGGATCGCATTAAAATCAACGTTGTGCGATATTAAGATTAACTAATGATCCAATGGACTAATTCCGTGATTTTATTTTACACGAATATAATATATTATATGCATTATTGACCTTGAACTCGATTTTCAAACTCCTTCAAGGGTGACCCCTTGGGTATTTGAATTAGAAACCATACTTTTTAATCCGGGATACTAAACGAGAGCTAGAAATTCTACGTTTAACGCGTCTAACATTCTGATCTTCCAAGGCATTGTGAAGGCGGTCAATTCTATTTTGTTATTCAATGGCGCCCCAGGAATCTCGGCAAAATAATGTGTCATGAAAATTAGCCCAGATTAAAGTGAATTGGCTGTGGTAGAGACATATTCTGAGAATACATTTCGTTCGACGTTATATCATTTTCAAGCTCGCTTGAAGATCAACTCTTTATTTCTGTTCCTGGGCCTAGCAGCTACTTTCGTTCTGTCGTGCTTTGAAATTACCGGTAGGATCAGTTAGATTTGAGCCTATATATTTGCACGAGATTGCCGCGGATAGTACACATAAGTTACTCAGTATCCAGACGCCAGACGCACCGATGGAAGGCAGAACAATTTGGGCACAATTGGATAGCACTATTCCATATCTTTGCTTATTAGTACAAAATCTCCAAACAAAAGAAATCATGATTAAATTCGTCGTGAAATGGCCAAATTCGTTTACAGCTTATTCATCAAATTTTGGCATCTTCTGATTTTTATGTCAAAACATACCCCCCCCCCCTATTCAAATAGATGTTATCCGAAACATTTTTCCTTAAATATTATCCTTGCAGTACCTTTTGGGACGTTAAACCGCATAACAAAGAAAAAATGACCTTTTTCTGACTTTCCAAGTTCAAATAGATACATGTAACGATACACAACCAGATGGAAAAACCTGAGATCAAAAACGGGTTATTTTTATTATTTATACCGCCCTTCTGATCTTTCGCGACTGGAAAGTTTTTAATTATTTGCAACAAAATTTGACCGTCGAAATGACCTTAAAAATCAAGTTCAAGGTCAATGGTCATTAGCATACCCAAAGAAAAGGATATTTTTTAAACGTTAGAAATAATTAATTCTCTAAACATTGAAGTTTTGCGTATCCGCGACATTTCTATGCCAATGCATACGTGAGCGCACGTAAATGCTCGTCAAAGCTAATATCTTTATACGTATGTGTCACAATACAAGGAAGAGAGTCGTTCTCTCTCGATCGGGAATACCAAAGCAGGAGGGACACAGAGAGAGAGAGAGAGAGAGAGAGGGAGAGAGAGAGAGGGAGAGGGAGAGAGAGAAAGAGAGCGGAGGTAACGCGATGCCGGGCACGCGCGATCCATCGTGTGGCCGAGCCCGGGGCTCACGGCCGCGGAATTTATCTACTTGGCTATAACGAACCGCTTCCTTGGCGGCGGCCGACGTCGACTAGGAAGAAGCGGTGAGGAGGCGGGGGCGGGTATAGGGGCGAGGAGACCGGAGGGGGCGGGGGAGTAGAATATTTCGCGTCGTCGCGCCTCTAACGGCCCCTCTTTTCACGAGAAATCGAAGGGGGGGAAGGGGGGAGGGGGCGCGGGAGATCGGAGGGTGGCGTTGGCAGCGGTGGCGCGCGCACGCGAGCACAACGGAGAGCGAGAGAGAAACGAGACCGCGCGCGAGCCCGCGCGCGTCGCATCGTATTATGCTAAATACGCGATCGGAGCACGAGCTGCCGCTGCCGCTGCCGCTGCCGCTGCTGCATATATACGGGTCTATACGATACGCTGCTATTCTCCCCTTTTTTCTGTCCCTCTGCACCCATGCTACCCCCCCCCCACCCCCATACCCTTATTCCTTATACGATCGCCGGGTGTACACGCGGTGTAAGTAGGTGCGCATACGCGATGTTCGCTCGTGTCTATTTCGACATCCCATCGGGGCGAGAGCGGCCGCTACGGGGACTGAAAAATTTCCGGCCTGTATGTACGTCTAGGATTGAGCCGCGGTCTTGGACGCTGGTAATCGAGCGTACATACGTATAGACGTATAGACGTGTGTGTATATATATATATATATATATATATATATATATATATATGTATATATTATGGATTCGCTCTCTACCGATCTGGCGCACGTCTCTTCATTGCGGCTTCGCGCTAAACCGATCGCGCTATAAACGCGTTGTAAACGTTCGTTTTGCCGTCCGACGCTTTTCATCGCGGAAATTTCTGTGTAGACGTATACAAAAAAAAAAAAAAAAAAAAAACACGTCAGGCGTCTGTACGCGCTATTACGATTTTCTGACGCTCCCGTTTTATTTGTATATAGATTTACATGGAGTCTCGTGTATACAATCTCGTAAATCTACAAGCAGCGCACGAAATTATTGGCGGTACGGACGATTTCAATCGCGCCATTATTCGAATAATAATCCCTTTAGCATCGGCCAAATCCCAAAGACCTTGGACAGTATTCCACATTTGAATATATGCTTTTCAGGCATGTATATACATACGTACGAGGTGCATTATCTATATAAACAGGCGGTAAATTAGCTCGCACAAAGGCGTACGCGCGCGCGCGGTCTAGAATGTAATTTGAAAGGCTCCCACCTGGGCATTTATACCCAATGATCGATTCTTAATCGACCCAGTTACCGATTATTTTCCGCCAGTATATCGGAGCCATTAAATTCAATAGTACAGAATTCAAGAGCAACGTCTTTTCGCGTTTCCATGTATGTCGGTGTGTGTGTGTGTGTGGGTGTGTGTGCGCGCGCGCGCGAGTGTCTGCTCACACATATACTCAGCGTATATAGGCTTTGATTTGCAAAAAAAAAAAAAAGTACCACGCGCACCTACGGCATAATCTCGCAATAGCCCCCGGGTAATTTTCGAAAGACCCTTTCTCTATAGCTCCACCCATATGCGCGAGAGCGCGTACGCGCGCTCTCCTGAATCGAATCGCGCCGGGGGAGGTGGATGGATGAGGAGGAGGGGGGGTGGGTGGGAGAGGAGAAGCACAACGAGCCCAGCGCTGAAAACTCCCGTGTTTTTCCAGGGGGCATTATAGCCGGCTCTGCGCTCGCGCGCACAACGATTAGCCGGAGATGGTGTATACGTAGGGAATCGCGGTCGCCCTCCGTTTAAAATCGGCGCGCATGCGCAGTGCTGGTAGATTTCACGTCAACCCGAAGTACGGCCGCGGATTCTCCCTCGAGAGAGAGAGAGAGAGAATCATTTCAATCGCGCACATATACGGCGCTCTCCTCGTCCAATAGCCGGCAATTTCAAGCCGAACGAGAGGAAAGCTGAGAGAGAGAGAGAGAGAGAGAGAGATTGGTGCGGGGGATCCGCATGGGGCTTCCTGGTCGATTTTATGCATATTTATATACTTGCGCGAATATTATAGATTTCTGTCTCCCGCGTTATGCGCAAGCCTCTGTCTATAAGAATCGCGGCTAAGAAGTGTAAAACCCTATAGAGAGGGAAGTGTATGGCAATACGCTCGCATTTGTGGCTAAGAAGGTTTTAACACTGAACGTCTCGTTGGGATTTTACAGAAATTGCTTGTGCATAAGTATATATATATGGTGTGCATTTGTGGACCTGTGTGTGTGTGTGTGTGTGTTGGATTTATAAACCAATTCGTATGAGATTTAAGAGGATTGTAGAACCTCTGTGGCGATTGTTACAAAAATGATTTTTAAGTACCATAAAATTACAATTGACTTTAAGAATTAAATTTTTAATTTAACTACAATCTTGAATTAGACACAGATGAGACATTTACTTACAATAGCCCCTGCTATCGTATAAAATCTTTTCTTAAAGCCCACTGAATTGACTTCGATCGAGAGACCCTCGTTTTAACAGAGCGAAAGAAGTATCTGTGGGAATCTGAATTTTCAATAGATATAAAAGAATGGGTAGTTTTGTATGGTATTGATCTATGACAATCGCTACACAGTTAAATGGGCGCACGATAACATCTCCGTCAAGAGACTTAAACGTTTCTTCGATGTTTCAACCTCCTTTCGAACACAGTCTTTTTAAGGAAACTTTTTTCTCGCTTTTGAGAAAAAATAATTTAAATTAAGTACCTACGCATTTCTTCGTTTTTAATAAATAATTATATTCTATTTTTTGAAATTTCTATTTAAAATAAAAATTTCAATAATTTATATTATTTTCCAGTTTTTAAGATTTTTACATTATTTTATATCTTATATTATGCTAATTTTCAAAGATTTTTTTTTGCTCTTTTTTTATATAGATATGCATATACACAGGTCATATTTTCATATATTATTATTATTAGTTATCCACGTACATATGAACCTACGATCCTCTGGTTAACAAGCTAACCAATTTCCACTATGCCACGGATTATATCGAAATCACTCATAAACATATCTATACACCACAGCTCGATTGCACCAGATTGTGCACAAAGCGCGGAGCATGGAATATTTCAACCCAAGCGAGGGAATCCTAACTTAAACCTATGTAGGTAAAAAGAAAGGACATGCAAGTATATTCAAAATAGCAATTCCTATCTTTACCTGCCATTTGCAATATGGAGAAAATTTAAGTAAATCTGACTCGATTTATCAGAGTAACGCATAGAATATTATGAAAATGGAACAATTACAGGGAAATACTACTCGGGATCTAGCGAGTTATTACGTATGTGAGGAAATCGGCGAGAATACTGCTAACTAGAATCTACCTTGTACTGACGATGTGTCAAGGATATTTCTACGCGTAGATGTCGTTTTTTTTTTTTTTTTTTTTTTTTTTAATTCTATAAGCATTGTACTAGGTCGTACGAGCGGTACTGGGAAAAATATCGTTACTAGGGTTCACTTCGAAACGCAGAAATTCCGAATGGACGTTGAGAGAATAGACAAGGTTCGGATAAAACCGTATCTGACGTGGTACGCGAGATAATTGCTCGACCGCAATAGCCGCCGGCGAATTCCTCACGAGCCGTTCCACTCCTGTTGGATTCAAAATTTGTTTTTCTTTTTCAACTGGAAATTCAATTTTTTTCAGAGCCTCAGCGACGATTCAAGGCGCGAGATCGATTTTTCGCTTTACCCAAACGCCTGACTGAGATCCCTTGAAGATTCCCTACCTCCCTCCCTCCTCCCCCCCGTTTTTTTCCTTATATCCAAACAAAATCCAAGGATTGTTCAAATTTTACCCGTCAAATCGGAAAATCCCGATATATTCCCCTATTCTTCCGCGACGGAGCTCGGAACGATGCTCGGCGCGAGCGCGACGTTTACCAGCGGTGCCCCCGTTTGCTCGTCGTCGAGCAATAACCCACGTGCCGCGCCGTGGTGTTACGATCGTCGAAAATACAGGGACCCACCTCGCGGTATCCGCGCTTCGTTCCCCCCCCCCCAAGGGGTGCAACTTTAGGCAACTTTATCCCTGCTGTAACGGAGTTTTCGCCCCGAGAAATTTCGCTCGGGCGCACAGCGACGCGCGAGTGTACTTGGCGGTGCGCGCGCGCGCGCGTAGTTCACGCCATTATACGCACGCGTCTGTGTATAGGCGCATTGCCAAGTGCGGCTAGCGCGCGGCAGTCGGTGCAAAGGCGGGGGGGAGGGCAGGGCGCACTGCCCCAGGAGTGTATTATAACGGGCGTGCGCCCGAGAAGATAAGCGCTGTAGTAGTAATGGTGCGGGTGGGGGGGGGATGCGGTAACCAAGCGCATCCTTATACAAGCAGCCGTACGCCGGGCTATCTGTACACCGCCCGGCCACGTATATTAATGCTTCGTGCGTGCGAATCCGTCGGGGCTGCCCGAGGCCGTCGAGTCGTCGGGGGCACTCTGACGTACGTGTGAAATGACGGGGCAAGCGGACCGATCGCACTATTTACGTATTATACATTTGTGTTATACTTGGGTCAAGGGTTCCGTGGCGTCAAGTGGTTTTTACAATGTATATCGCCACAGTCTACCAACAATTCATAATACTTTCGCATATATTTATATGTATATATATATAGATATATGATGGAAATGTATACTTACCTGAAAACACTCGGTCGCGCCGATAATCCTATACACGAGATATTGCATGTATAATGCCTTACCCATTGTAATCGTTGCGGAATAAGGTTTATTATACCTATATGAAGTTCCAAGGCAACCTCAATTTGTATGTATATATATATACGGGATACTGAAAAAACAGGTCGATACTATTTCTATTCCCAATGATTTTATATGCGCGCACGAGCCGCCTCGTGGTTCGGTCGTTATATATAATATGTATATACAATATGCACACACTCGCACCAACACACACATCTGTAATACAAATGCCGAGAAAGTATCTTTTGCATCCTCCTCTTATTACAGCGACGTGCCTCGTTATATTCGAATGCAAAATCCTACTAAGGCTGAAACAAAACAAGACGGCGGGGTTCGAAAGAAAAGAAATTATATGCAGGTTTAGTAACGTAATCGGAGCGTCGATGTGCAATGTCCGTATCTAATATTATTCGCAACAGTACAGGGCCGGCTTCGATTACCCCCGTTTTATCCTGAAAAATTTCCCCGACGCAAGGACTTCGCGAAGGGAGGCGCAAAAATTCCAGCGCCCTATCGAGTCTGCCTGGGCTTTTTTTTTTTTAACCTTCGCCGCATTCCGACAATGAAAATATCCGACGGAGCTTCTCGAACCTGCATTCACGAAGGTCGCGCGGCTCCATAATGACAATTCCATTTCCACGCAAATGTCGCGCCTCTCCCCGCAGTTACACGGCATTAAACTCACACCTTGGCGGACGTTTACGCGCGCGCATATAATAAACCCCGCGAAACGATCGCCGCTATCTCCTCGGGCGACGTGGGGCACCGCTTTTTATTTTTTTATTTTTTTTTTTTTTTTTTTTTGTTTCTCCCATCGCAACCGGCCGCGAAGGCGCGGCGAAAGGTCGTCCCGATAAGGGACCCCTCCGACGCGCTGCGTATAATACACAGGGAGATGATAATCCGCCGCCACACCCCCCTCCCCTCCCACGGCCTGGAAATAAGCGGCGCGCGAGGCTCAAGGCCAGAGTCCCGCACCGACGTCGCCGGATTTTTAGATAACTGGGACAATATTCGAATCAGCCTCCTAAGTATGTTTGTGTGTGTGTGTGTGTACGCGCGCGTGTCTGTTTACATATACACACGTTCGCGCGCCGCTCTCTTTCGACTGCACTTGACTCGCGCGCGCGCGCGCGCTATTGACTATAAAATAGTACCGGTGTGTGGAGTGCGCGTTTTACTGCGATAAGCCAGTGATTTTTCACGAGCGCGACACGGCGACGTGTCTTTTAACGATCCATTCGTGCCTATATATACTCCTCTCCTTTCTTTTCTTTTCTTATTTTGTTTCTTTTTTTCTTCTTTTTTTATTCTTCTTTTTTTTTTAATGCAATACCGAAGCGTTATTTAGGCTCTTACAGCCGATGCACTTGTTGCTATCTTTCTTTCTTATAAGCCATGCTCGCGATAACGATAAATATACAAGCGTTCCCGTAAATAAATAAGTGTACGTGTTTTTTATACTCGCTGGGGATGGAACTTTTTTTGGCCGCAAAATGATTTTACAACGAAATTTGTCGAATATTCTTGGAAAATTTAATTGCCCGCGTAAATCAAGTGCATATAGCCGTTGGTCTATTCTGCGGACCGATTCTTTGCTTTACTGGCGATCGATTGTGATATATCTTCGAGATAACAAACTAATAACTGCGTTTCTTTAATGATGCTATCTGCATTTTTTTTTTTTTTAAATTTTTGCAAAGGGACTAACACGTACTATATGAAGCTGAACAGCAAAAAAATGATAAAATTATAAAAATCTCGGTTCCTTTGATCGACTGCCTTAATGTTTAGTAAGGGAATATTGCAATAAAAAACATGTAATTATAGACGATGATAAAACGAAATAACGGGTGTAATTAATCAAAGCATTTTGACGAATTGGAACTCATTCGACATAAATTTTCTCGTAAAACATGGCAATAAGAAAGTTATGAGGATGAAAGCCCTGTAAAGTTTAGAAAAATGAAAATTACCAACTTTATATGTTTGACACGTGATTCTTTGAGACGGCTTGTCGGTCGCCAGCTCGGGAGGGAGTTCTGCTCATTCGGCGTTTATGACACTGGGATGCGCGTTTGGCCGGAGGCTTTCCGCGCTCCAGAGATAGAGAGGACCCCCCCCCCCCCGAGCGTATGAGGAGTGAACGAATGACGACGGGCCTTCTATTATTCAGCCGGGATAAGTGACGAGTATGAGGCAAATGCCTTACAATAAGCAAGATTTAATAAGGATTTCGCGGATACGCGTTGAGCACCTGCGATGATGCCGCATAGAAAACGATATATTATTTTTGAATAGGCAATAATGGGATAGCTACGAAATCACTCATTTTACAGTTAGTATATCCGTTCAAAAGTACGCTCTGGTTAACATAATCATGCAGTTTGCGGGTGTAATTACACAATGATTTTCCTTACATATTTTTGAGCGCTAAATACACAATTCCCTAAATTTCTTTTATAGACCCGTGTTACAAGGCGAGAATTTTGGAGAGAAAGCAAATCCCGAACGTACGACTCCCATATCCATTAATCCTAAATCTGTAAAAGTTACAGCAACGAGCCTCTGGTATATGAGCTTCGGACTTCAAACCGTATTAATATGAGTACACACATACATACATACCGAATACATACAAAGTACATACCGGATTTCCGAAATAACCTGCCAGTGTGCCTAATCGGTATGGGTTTCAGTGCAAATAATTATCATCGTATGTTCGCGACAATTCATACAAATTAAAAAACCAAGCCAAACAAAAAAAAAACAGAACACCCCGTCCGAACTCGTCCATGCCGAGATCGCCAATGTTCTCGCATTACTTCTCCAAAGATATTGGAACGTTTGAGCTTTATGAATATGTAAATTTGACAGGCCACGATATATTCGGGGGACAATATCTCTGGCTGATTTTTCTCACGTCAGAGTTTGTGGATATGGCGTTGATTAGGCTTTTCTATTTCGAATTTGCGAACTGAACAATCGTAAATTATTTATTTCTGTCCATGCAGCCTAGTTAATGTCCTATTTTATAATTGCAAAAAAAAAACGATTTTCGAACACTTGTTCCATTTTTTTTGCGAGCTAGTGGATTACAAACGCGAATGGCGTTTTTTTGCTAACTACAGTGCTATCGACCATTGATATAATCGAAAACGAAGCCATACAAACAATATTATAATATAAAGATGCGATTGCAAGCGAGCTCTACTCACAGTGAATAATATCTGTTTAAAGAAACTGAAGGAGCTCGAAGAAGCGCATCGCTCTTGTAATAAGCGTGTATATATATATATATATATATATATATATATATATATATATATATATATATTATAAACTATACCTGTACTACACGAGTAATCTTGGGGCCTACGTTCGAGCTCCTGCTCGTGCATGTATATATATATATATATATATATATATATATATATATATACATGCGGACGGATAGCTCCCCCAAGCGCATTAGCCGATTGAATATCATCGCGCAAAGCCAGTAGTGCAGCGCGTGCGTATACACAGGGGCTCCTGCGTGAGCGAGGGCGCGCGCGCGCGCACGTGGAATTATCGGACGCACCGCACTCTTTCATCTCCCCGTCTCTCTTCCTCCTCCCTCCCCCCCAATCCCTCTTTCACCCTCGCGCATCGAAATGCGCACAAGCGGCCGAGCAGGTATATAGAACTATGCTTATTTATATACATATATATATATATATATATATATATATATATATATATAGACGCGTATACGGTGGCGCGCTGCCCATACATGCAGGCCATTACCGTTAATGCGATCTCCTCCACCGCCCGCGTCTAAATAAGAGAGAAAGAGCAAGAGAAAGAGAGAGAGAGAGAGAGAGAGAGAGAGAGAGAGAGAGAGAGAGAGACAGTGAGAAGGGGGTTTGATTGCGACGAGGGCAGACTGTAAGGATGGAGGGGTGGGGATGTATGTCCATGTATCTGCCGCCGCGCCGCCACCCCACCGCCCCTCGAAACCCCGGGAGGGACCCGCTCGCGTCCGAATCGAGCGGCGCTTATGCTTGAAGAAATCATATATAACGCGATGGTGGTTTGTAACGTACGATCTCGCCAACGAGAGCGCCATTAGGGCTACGCGCGTATGCACTTGTGCGCATGCTCGGGAGGGGTATATTCATTTTATGCAGGATCTCTCTCTCTCTCTCTCTCTCTCTCTCTCTCCTCTCTCTTGTTTATTGAGTAGCATGAGCACCCTCCCGCTGCTCGAGCATATACGCGATCCCGGCATTCTTCCAAGTGCGTAGCAAGGCCGGAGGGAGGGTGTTATTAAGGTCGGGAGTATGCCCATTATTTAATTATATCTATCGGGTTGATGGAGGAAGAATCTCAGGGATCTCCACGTGGATCTCTTGAACGGACGTAACAAATTGACAAACCGGTAGATTATTTAATGTACGACTTTTTGAAACTGTTCTATCGCGTAGACCTGTTTTAATACATAATTATTTCTACGTGAATACAGATAAGATGATTTATTTTGAATATTTCAATGACTGTTTATCGGAATATATATATATATATATTACAATTAATAGAAAATGTTCTTTTCAGATATGAGCTCTTCCCGATAAAACTGATGAAGAATGAGAGTTGGAAAAAATTTTATTTACAATTTTACAAATATAATTTTTACTCACTTATGAAACATAATTATCAATCTTAAGAACAATTAAAGCAGATTTTAGATAATTAGAATGTTTAGTTTTATTATTCAATTGCTTAGATGACTATATAGATTCGTAGATAATCTATTATGAACATTGTATTATGCTCTGTAGTTATCTTTTTATTTTGATAGATAATCATCGTAGCTATATTAGTAAAAATCGACACTTTTGATGCAGCTATCTGATTTTCCTTATCAAATTCTCAATTGAAGGTAATTAATTGAAGGTAGTTAATCCGTGTGTGTGTGTGTGTGTGTGTATTATTAATTACAATTATTATAATTATTTTCTGATAACAATATATCAGTGTCTTTCTCAAAATCTCAACAAAGGAATTGCATTTATTTTATTTACGATCTAGAGATTTTGAAAAATTTGTTAAGTAATTTTACATAAATTTTAACACTCTGCAAGCTCAGTCTGATCATCATCTATCTAATTCTACTTCTACTTTCGCATACCTTTATGATATAATCTGATTCAAAAATATCCTTCCATTACCTGCGTTTTAAGGAAAAAATTTAAGAATACTTTTCAACACTTTATTATTGCAGAGTCAGTAACGAGCAGCGAATGTTCTCATTAACTGAGAGCGGAAATATTTTTATGCGAGAGAAAATATTTTTATCAGTTGAAAAAACATGTATCCTATTTCATCAAAATATCCTTTATCTCGTGATACATTTTCTTTGGCCTTGCGTGCGCGATAAACGAACTTTCTTTTTAAATTAACTATTTTACAGCATATAGAAAATTATCGCATGCTTTTACGAAGTCACCATAATAACCGGAAATATTTTTTTTCCCCGAGCGATTTCTTCATTCGGTAAAGAGTCGTCCGAAACTTTCAGCGATACGTCAAAATTTTCGACAATTATAATTCACAACCTATATATATGTATATATATATATATATATATATATATATATATATATATATCCGTGTGCCCCCAGGCGATTCGATTGTGTAAAGTCAGAATCCCGAGCCGTTTTACTGGTCCGCGCGCGCCTGCGATTGCCGCGGGCTAAACTCAATTAAGGATCATCGGGTCCAAACGAGCGACATCTATCATACGGCAATGAATCGTAATGGGCTAAGGAGCAGCGGGGGGTATGTGCCCGTGCGGGCGCTCGTCGACAGGGAAAGAGAAAGAGAGATAGAGGGGTGAGAGATAGTGAGGGGGGTAAAGGAAGCGAGAGAGAGAGAGAGAGAGAGAGAGAGAGAGAGAGAGAGAGAAGAGCTGAAAGAGTACGAACAGGCGATGGTCGTTCGGGCAAGATGACAGCTATTCGTCATCTCCTATAGTCGTTCAACCTGAAATCTACCTTAAAGCCCTGTATAGTTAGTGTGTGTGTATGTACGCATGAGTGCACGCGCGCGCGGTCGCGCAGGTTTCTACGTGCGCGCGTGTGTTTGCGTTCGTGCCCAGCGAGGAAGATGAATCAGGATTAATTTACTTTCGTCTCTCTGCGCTGCTATAACCTATCCGACCGCCGTTTCTTCTTCATTTTCTCTCTCTCTCTCTCTCTCTTTCTCTTTCTTTTTTTTTTTGTTACTCCTTTCCCGTTCCCCCTACATCACTCTCGATTTTTTCGTCTCGGTCTAACTCGAAGACGCGTCGATCGTAAGTACGTATACCCGTTCTCGATGCAGACAATAGCAGTTTACCTGAGCGATTGTCCTGCCCACCACACGCTCGAATTGTTTCCCATTGGCTCAATGTTATGAGGGAATTGTGTTTGGAAATTGATTCATCATATTGCATTATCTGGGCTTAACAAAAACACATCGTTAGGGCAATAGTAACATGTGTACATTAGCAAGGGCAACATGTCAATTAATCGAGGAGCTATAGTCAGGTGAAAGAACAAAAGTAATTGTTTGAGCCGCTGATATAATGTTTTTGTTTATATCAAATTGATTTCAAATGAGTATTTTAATTTTGTCTGTAAAATACCAGCTGATTTGAATATATTTTACGTGCAATTACCTAAATTGCCTGTTACAATGTTCTTTAGATGGGAGCGCTGAAAATCGCTAAATCGCCATTAAAAATATCACATATTTAACGCAAGATGTTGATAGGTTAAGGGGGGGGGAGTGGCGAAAATTACACCGTAACCGATTACTAGATTCTCGTCGTGCCTCGCGGCAATGATCAAGAGTCAGACGGTACGGTTGATCAATAATTACCGTAAACCGCCGGAACCCGATGGTACGGCCGGCGAAGGGCAGGGGGGGGGCGGGTGGCTTGAAACGCAGCGGCCGTCCCTGCTTACGTACATATATAATAAATAAGCATAAGCGGCGCATCCGTCTCTCGCGGGTCATGAACGCCCGCACCGAGCGCCGATGATATTCAATTCCCCGACGAACGTAAGAAGAGGGCATGCTCCATCTCCCCCCCTCCCCCTTCCCCCTTCCACGAGATCCACCTGACGGCGAGGAATCCACCTGTACGGGCAACGACGCCTATCAGCGCCGGGGTATATCTGCCCGGGCAGCCTCGCTCTGTCTGTGTACCGGCTGTGGAGGAGTTGGGGGAGGGGGGAGGGGGGTGGCGCATTTGTCAATGTATAGTTAGTTACCTCTGCACCGGCTGACTGATGCCCGACGCTTATCGGACCCCTTCCACCTCGGTACCCTGTTACGGAAATTAAAAACACAAAGATAAAGAAGAAAAAGCATATTCTCTACGATCTCCCTGCGTCTGGAAGGTCGTTGCGTCCATCCCCCCTCTCACAAACCCAGCAACTGCCGGCCATTATACGATCGCGCCACGAATTCCTCTCGGCGCGCGCAGCATGCGGTCCGCCCGCTCGAAGCCCTCGGTGGGTGGAGGGGGAGGTGTGGGGGGGGAGTCGAATATTCACACGATGCAGCGAGATGGATAACGTTCCTAGGTGAGTCGTCGTGTACGCGTACGAGCGAGGTGGTGAGGGGGGGGGGTAAAGAGGGCCGCGGATGGTTGTCATAACGTCCTCATCGCGAGAGAGAGAGAGAGAGAGAGAGAGGGAGAGAGAGAGACACGTCGCGCTCTTGTAGCTATTAATGACGAGCGATAATTCTTCTAGGGCGTCGTCAAGTATTTTACGAACCGTAAAGCAAGGCGAGGGAAAAGTCATTTCTCTTTTGACAGAGAGAGAGAGAGAGAGAGAGAGAGAGAGAGAGAGAGAGAGAGAAGGAGGGAGAGAAAGAAAGAAATAGTGTGGCGAAGGGAGGGCTGAAGAGAGGGAGAATGAGAGCAAGCCGCGCTGCTCTCGGTGCACAGACTCACTTTTTGCGCATCGTAAAATGTAAAGTAGAAATTAAGAAATTTCCAGAGTCTTCTCTCTCTCTCTCTCTCTCTCTCTCTCTCTCTCATTCTATTTGCCGGAGTGTTACTGATTATTGCACCGCCCTGATGGAAGGGGAGGCGAGTTAACGGTTCCGCGCGCGCACGCGCCTGGTTTGTCGTGCGAGAGCGGTAATATATATATATATATATATATATATATATATATATATATATATATATATATATACGCTTGGTAAAAATGTGGGTCGCGCGGAGCAGTCGTCCGGCGCTTTTCGGTGGTTTTACAGCCCGTGCACTTCGAGAAGTAATTACATCGGGTACCCCAAGCGCGCGACCTCGTTGCGCGCACGAGCTTTCTTTTGGGATGGGGAGAGACTGTCGGCGAAAAATTGGAAAAGTTTAAAACGCGTGTTGCGCAGGGGGGGAGAGGTGGTTTTCGGATTTTCGCTATTCTTAAGAACAGAATTTCGAGAATTGTTCCTGATCAAAAAATTTTTTATTTCTAGGATTTTACAATTCGTGGGCAACCTGAATAATATGCCGATTTTGGCATTCTAATGGAGAAATTCGCGTAGTTTTACAATTTTGTGTGAACAATGCAATATCAGATCATGGATTCCAATTGACAAAAGAATTTACACATCAAAGATAGCAGTTCGTTAATGTATATGAAAAGATTGGTATAGTGGAAAATAATTATTATTTTGTAGATATACTGTAATATTATCAAATTTAATTATCAAGCCTACATAAAAATGTTTATAGATATAAAGGCGGGAAAATTTTAGTTTAATATATATATATATATATATATATATTTAAGTGTTTCGATAATTATTTATAATAATATCTGTTATTATAGTTATCCTAGGTTTTGTCAAAATTATCCGTTCACAACGAGCCACTCAAATTCCTCTGTACAAAATTGAAAACTGAAGGTTATTTTGAATATTCGCATAAATAATAAATTAAAATAATAGCGTGCAATGGAAAATGTATTAGAAAGGATCAAATTTACAAATATTCTCATCAGAGGACAAAGACTCGCATTCTGATCAGTGATGCTCCACATATGTTCACATTAAATATTCCACATTTGATTGCGAACTATGTAGCTGTACGCAATTTTTTTTTTTTATTCATTATTTTTATTTCTTGAAAATCCCGTATGGATAAAATAAAAATAGCAATGCCGGTCGATTAATTTTTTTTTTCAATACAAATTTTTTTAGACCCGCGACTCTTATGCAACACGCATTCCAAGTTGCTCGCATTGCAAACGCATATCAGAACTCCTATAATTTTGCGTTGAAAACTTTTTCCTACGAATCGCTACAATTCTATTACTTTTCGTCGCAGAAAATCAATTGTCGTGGGAATGTTGATGACATTACGAGAACCGAATGTATTAAACAGAAAATAAATAAATAAATAAATAAATAAATATATATATATATATATATATATATATATATGTAATATGAATTTTAAATCTCTAAGCTTATCTTGCTATTGGATATACAGTTAATAGTCGAATGAAAATTTATAACAAGTTACGTCCATAAAAACAGGTCTGGACGATTTCATTAGAATTCAGAGCGAAAATGCAGATCATCCATAAGACGTAAGTGTGTAAAGAAAGCCTGTAAATATCGGTATGACGTATTGCGACAGTTTCTCTTAATGCTCATTAAATATTTACCTCAGTTCTACTCATCGTTCCCCCCTCCCTTCTCTCTCCCCCCCCCCCCCCCTCTCTCTCTCTCTCTCTCTCTGTTGCGCTGCAAATAACTCAAACGGCCGAGGCACGGTCGGACTTGATTAAAAAAAAAAAAAACAAAAAAAGTAACAGCTAAAAATAATGAGAACGAGAAAAAAAAAAGAGCGGAACAACCAACTCAAAACGAGGAAATGGACTCGGGAACTATATTTTTACGTAAGGTCCTGGCTAGGACGCGCGACGTGGACTCCTTCGCAGTGATTGACGAATAACCGCAGCAATGAAATAATCCGCTTTCGCCCCCGTCACAGACAGTAATTACACTCGCACGCGTGCCGCCCGGAGGGCAACGAGAACGCGCGCAAGCCCGAAGCACGGAGGCCGGGTCGTGGTGGAAAAAAATTCGAGGGCAATATGCCGCGGAGCAGGCCGCCCCCGCGCGCGCGCGTATGGCTTCGATCCCGAACCCCGGCCGTGTATAATCCATAAAGTTGGACTAATGAACGACTAATTGGACATCCCGCGACGGCGGATCCGAGGAGGAAATTGCGGGCCTCGCCGTTTCGGGGTCGAAAGCGTCACCGTCGCGCGGCGCGCTACCGAAATTAAGAGGCGTGACTCCTTATCCTCGCGCCAGCGTCTCGCCGGGCTCGAAAGCTCCGTTGCGCGGGTTCATTTGTATCGTCTGAGCGAGCGCGGGCGCGCGAAGCTTTCTCTCTCTCTCTCTCTCTCTCTCTCCTCGCTCTCTCGCTCGCTCGCTCGCGGTGCCGGAAAAAGAAGAGCCGCTGAGCTCTCCTGCGGAGCGCGCGCGGCTGTGTTTTATATACTGCATGCTTGGACAGAGAAAGAGAAAGACCTCGGTGGGCGGAGGTGGAGGGCAGAGCGAGGGAGGGAGGGAGAGAGAGAGAGAGAGAGAGAGAGAGCGCGCGCGAGACAATTCTCTTTTTTCCCTTTGGATCTCGTTATCCAGTTTACGAGTGCTTATGGTGATTGAGGTTAGTTGCGAGTTGTTTTTTTTTCCTTTTCTTTTTTTTTCTTTTTTTTTTTTTTTTTACTGCCGCTCCGCGGTTTTGGAGGGAAATAATTTAGTGCTAGTAAAGTTTAAGGAGTTATTGGAA
Organism: Sycobia sp. Sy_11; assembly: GCA_018907035.1. Classification (NCBI taxonomy): domain Eukaryota; kingdom Metazoa; phylum Arthropoda; class Insecta; order Hymenoptera; family Epichrysomallidae; genus Sycobia; species Sycobia sp. Sy_11. Next base: position 29,179 of record JACCIC010000209.1, read on the forward strand.
TTTTAAAACGCGCAATAATTTATGGAAAATTGATGGTATTTAAGAAAGTTTAAATTAAATCTCTTTTTGTAACTTAACGCTGAAGGGGACACCGCGGGCTCTCGAAGGCTGCTTTAAATATCGCGTAATTGCATAAGGAATACGTTAATGTGCCCGCGGCGCGGGCGCCCCTTTCGAATGATACTTTGGAAAAAGTATAAATATCCGCGCGCGCGGCTGGCGCGCCGCTTTATTAAGTAGGTACTAATTTGGGGATCGGCACACGAGCGCTACCCTCCCCACTTACACACACACACACACACAAACGCGAGATAAATAATTACCCTCGCGGTCGCAGTAAAGAAGCAAGCGTATTGGGAATTTCGCTCGCGCGACTGCTTCCTTTGTGTGTATTCTATAATGCGTTTCGCACGCGCACGCGCCCGCGCGACGGAATATTTAACGACCGAGACGCTAATGGTATACGCATGGCAAATCGTCAAATCGGTCGTTCAGCATTTTTCGCGAGGTCTTACTTCTTCGGATTTTCAACAGATATTTGCACGGGGATCGAATTAATGGCGACCGACCAAACGCCACGGTCCCACCGCGCTTTCAATGGGCACGATATCGAGCCCAATGAATTCTGATGATACGAGGATTAAAAGTGAAACTCCGAATGAAGCTCAGAACGTCGGAAGTCTGAAGGAAGCTCAGAATGAAGAAGAATCCAACTGAAGATTTTTAGTGGCGCGTATTCAATAGAATTGCCTCCGTGAAAAATCTGAGTTTTTGAATCGTTTGCGTTTGAAACCAATATTGACAAGTATCATTATATATATATATATATATATATATATATATATATATATATATACACGATATAATTATTTAAAAATCTGGTAAAGAGAACGTTTACTATTGCAAAAGCTCGTATTTACCTGGAATGAATAAACGTGAAACTAGCGATTTGAGGCCGGGGCTTGCTCGCATCTATAGAATCCGCTGAGAAACAGAGAGAGAGAGAGAGAGAGAGCGAGAGCGGGATGAGCCACGCGACCGCAGCTTATCGGCATGCTGCTTGCTGCTTGCGGAAAAATTGAAGACTCACCGTAATTTCGAGGGCCACCTACAATGCGCGCGCGCAGTTGAAGAGGCTCGCCAGCTGCTTTCACTTCAAGATCAATGACGAAAGCCCCAAGCGAAATTGTGTCTTTTATATATATATATATATATATATATATATATATATATATATATTTACGTATTTATGTTGGGCGCTCCGCCCGTACAAAATGCATTGCAAGAGTGACGCAATGGTTATTGAGCTCGCGCACTGTAGCTCGCGTTTATATAATACACAATATGCGCCACTGCGATTTGTATTTGTTTGCGTGAAAAACGGCACTGCATTCTTAAATGTAATTCAAATTGCGATTATTGTACGAATAGTACGATCTTATCGTTGCTATACATAGACGTTGACACGAAAATATCACATAGTCCTAGATTGCGATACTAATAAAATCATAATGGGGATATAACTAAATATCTCTATGTAGAATAGACGCTAACGGTCTGCTGCATTCAGAACATTTGGTATTTTTTTAAGCATAGAGTAAAAACGAACTATGGTTCTACAAGCGCCAGAATAAATATGATATGTCGGAAATTAATTACAATAACTATAAGATCGTACTGCATTGAAACGGCAACTTGCGACACATGGTATATAAAGCCATTCGCGACAGTGTTCTATCCAATATAGCTCTATGTACCGCAGGAAGATCGTAGACTCCGACTCCGTTACGGTTCCCTCGCGATTCTTCTCTCTCCCTCTCTCTCTCTCTCTCTCTCTCTCTCTCGCTATCTCTCCCTGCCCCCCCTCCCGCTGTACAAAGAGTCGAGAATTTTCTCCGGGGTCGGCCGCGAGCTCTCTTTACCCCGGCCTGGCATTCGTCGCCCGTCCTCGTTAGCCGTATAGGAGATTTACCCGATTAAACCGTACGCCGACCTGCGGTACGGGGTGGGGTGGCGGAGCAGCGCGGGTGGGGTGGGGGCAGAAGGGCAACTCTTTTCCCTCGACTCTCCGTTGCTCGAGGAGCGCGCGCTCGAGCTCTCCCGCACACGCGGTAACTGATTAGCGCTTGACCTCGCCCACTTCAACCCTCTCCCATGCTCATTCCCTCTGTATATCTGTCTATCCCATCCCTCCCTTTTTCATCCGACCGTTCTCGTGGGCGCTCCGGCCGAGGATCGCCCTCCCCCCCCGCCACCCAACCCTTCACCTCCCCCCAACTTAATTATCCACGCTAATCGTGCTCGTATTCTTGAGTAACATCGCGATCTCCGAGGCCAGCGCGCACGGAGCACCGTTTTGTCACTTTGAGATAAACAACGTCCGAGCACGACACACGAAGATAAAGAGAGAGGGGGGAGGGGGGAGGAAGAGAGAGCGAGAGAGAGAGAGAGTGAGAGAAGACCGTTTTACTCGCCCCGAGTGGAATTCTTCCTGAAAAGATACTATGCCTATAGCCATTTTACTTGCGCTAATGATCATGTAAGTTGATTTTAGCTCGAGAACGTATGTGGTGAGATTCAGTATTACCTTTGTTTATTGCTCTCTCTCTCTCTCTCTCTCTCTCTCTCTCTTTTACTGCGTTCTTCTGCAATAATCGTACGCAGGGTCAGGTATGTAGATTCATATATATGTAGGTTCATATATATGTATATGTAAATATACTCAATATTTTCTTAATTTAGGAAAACGATTTACTTGGTACAAGAAAATATTTAATTCATAACAGATATTTTTTTCTGAGTGTAACCATTAATATTAGTCGAAGAAAAATTTTCGTTTATAAAATTTAATTCAAGCGCGATAGTTGAATTTCAGATGACCACTTTTATATTTGTATCAATAGTTTTTTTGTAACTATTTGTTCAATGTTAATAATCAGAAGGAACAATACAAATAACCTGGTATTTGTCATATTTTATGTAAACTATCGATGTCAATTCATGCCGTTTCTCGTGTAAATACAGTAATGACACCTGAGCTTTGATTTTTTCAATTCGCAATGATGTTTAATAGTTGAATGTCAAACATAATCAATGACTAGCGGTAAACTGAATAAATATGACTGTGCATCTCTAAGTTGCTATATATAGGATTGAAACCTCAGAAGCGTAGCAAATGCTAGCACAGTAAACACACAAACACACACACACACACACAATTATCTTTTTAATAGCTGGATAATAGTCTTCGGAAAATGTTCATTAAATAAAAAATTATATTTTAACAAAGGTTATATCTTTACTCTATTTCGTATATAAAACGACTACCGATCGAAAAAGCTTTATCAAGAACATGGTTAAACGGCGAAAAAGTAATTGTCAATATTTCATTAAAAATGATATCTCAGGGCTCTAAAATTTCTCTAAAATTTAATTGAATCTTTTTTATGTATACATCTTTCCGTCTACCGAATTTCAAGATCATCTCATCTTTACTCAGTGTCTCCTTAATGAAGAGCCGAAATTGAGATCGCAATGTTTTGTTGATAGCCTAATAAGATCGCATACTTTTGTACGAGCAAATATAAAGTAGATAAGGGTTAGTAAAATAGACATACTGTAGAATATTCAAAGGTTATCAGGTACAAACAAGAATAAATAAAAATAACTAATCTCTCCTTTATACTTCACGAAACGACATTCTATCAGGTATTTAAAAAATATACACTTTATATAGATTCATTATTTAACCCGCTTTAATGCTATATCTTTTTCGTCTTTTTTTTAATACCAAAGCGTTTGGTAAGTCACACGAGCAAAAAACTCCCTGTTTCCTCATCGATATATGGAATAAATATGACCTGGGAACAGCGACATAGCCGCGAGAAGGAAATAAAGGCACTGCCCATCGGCAGGGCATACAGAGCGTTCTAATTTTACGACGAGCCAGCCGGAGAAGGCATTCGCACCACGCCAGGTGGGGGCGCGCGAGCCGATAAGCGCGCTGCTCGCCCTCGCCCCCCCCCCCTCGACAGCGAAGACGACGTCGTTACGCCTGACTATCTGTGCGCCGGTGCAGCATTCCGCGCTATTATGCAGCGGAATCGGCAATGGGGCTCCGTTCGAGGGCATATATATATATATATATATATATATATATATATATATATATATATATAAAACGAGGAGTCGCACGCGGCACGTGTCGTGACCAGAGCCAGAGTATATGCGCGCGGTATATCTGATGTCTATACATGTGTTAGACCGCGCAGTCCGCCGCGCGAATCCGACTCCGGTGCACGCGATCCTCTTCTCTGTAAAGCGACTCTCTCTCTCTCTCTCTCTCTCTCTCTCTCTCTATCTATCTCTTTCTCCCTGCCTCCCTCTTTCAGCAGCCTAACCGCGGGAAGACTCGCGATCGGAATGGTTAGATCAGAAGTCGAACCACCTGCGATCGGTCAACTCGGAGTGCACAATTTAGTTTTAGTAAAGTATCGGTTTTTAATATATAGGAAGTTGAATGTTTAGTCCCGATTAATTGTAAATATCGTGTATAAATTCCTGTTGTTCGAAAAGTTGAAACTAATATTCAAACCAAAATTAAATAAAATCACAATTTAAAGGTTCATTATAACCGTTTATGTAAAAAAAAAATTATTCCTATAATATTGAAACATTGCGATTGATTGGCTTCTCATTTTTATTGACATAAAATGAAATTTTGTCCGCAAGAATATAATAATCTTCACTAGAACTGCGGATGAATTCTATCATAATGTAAATCCTGTGCAAGGCCCGGAGTTGTCACCGTATTAACACATCTGCATAATGAATTCCTGAGCTGTAAATAATTGTATGTGCCGAGTCGCTGTGAAATCAACAATTAATTTCCAACGCTTTTCGAGAATAAAATAATAGAATTTTAGAATATTCTATAATGTATTTAGCCTGCATGGCGTATTACGCGCAGGTTACACGTACTCTCTATGAAATATACCAAAGAAAGCCATCTATGAAGTGCTTACACTTTTCGCCTAGAGCGCATATCGCAGCTTGTAGATGGGTAAATAGGATGTCGCAGTTCGGAGATAATGCTCTCATGGACGATCTCTGGGCTGTATTCAATCCATCGAAAGATCACTAGTTCCTAGACTACATCGTGAACAAAGTTGGCCTATGTGATCTTTCCATCAGAGTATCGCCGCGATCAGGCATATTTTCGAAAACCATGATTTGACTGCAGACTCGAACAGAAATTGAAAAATTCCTCCATGACGGCCGTGGAGTCATTTGCTACTATGAAGAACAAGTCCATAGACTAACGATATGTAGCCTCGACAATGATTCTATAATGTGTTTTTTAAATAGTGGCGGAAAAGTCGGAACAAGCAGAGGGTTGATTGCTGAGGGTTGATTGCTGAAAGAACCTCACAAGGCACACTACTTCAGCAACTAGATTATCTGTTCTCTAAAATAGATCGTAGTCAGCATTGCAATCAATACATAGACTCTCCAGTTTCTTTCGTCCTAGAAGAGTCCAGCAAGTTTATTCCAATTATTTCCTACCCTGTAGAATATTCGTTGTTCAACCGTTATTGTAACCATTCTGAATTGTTTCTTGGCGAGCCTTTAAAATCTATTTAACTTGCAGTACCGCCAGTGCACTTTTCGTCTTCTTTCATATCCTTTGAGGATTAAAGCTTTGCTCCATCCGTACCCATCAGCAGAATTCGATGGCGAGTCTTTAATAACAAGAGCAAATTTTTGTTCGAAGTTACTCTTACTAGAACTTCTACTTTAGATCAGTTATTATGAAACAATTTTGGCTTAAAAAGAACACAAAAAATGCTTAATATAATTGGGCGACACCAACACGATTTTATGAGAATAATTACTTTATTTTGTGGTCTATGATGGTTCCATCGTTAGAGCGACGAACTAAGAATCCCATGGCCCGGATTCCTTAAATTGTAATAAATACCTTTGCAACAAGCATTTGTCAATCCCTCGTAGATCTCCGTTGCTGATTAACACTATCGTTTGAAAGCTTCAAAAGAGCAACGTTAGTAAAAAAAGAAAAGACTACTTTTGAGATGATATGGGTTGTTACTACTTCGTAGAGGACTGAGGATGACATGGTAATTGTTCAGGTGGATTATTACTTTTGACCGTACCTGCATGATTGTTTTTTAAAAACAGAAACACCAAGGAGATCGATTCATAAATTAAAGTGATTTTAAATGATTTGACGTGTGATTTTATAATGATTCATTAGCAGGGGGCCCGATGATTTCGTCGGGTGAATAACCTGCCGCCTTGGCACGTGAAGTATACACCTTTGGGAGCCGCGAGAAGAATGAAGAAGAAGGAGGAAGCAAAAAAAGCAAACAAAAACAAAACAAAAGAAAAAGAAAAAAGGAGATCAGAAACACTTTATCCCGAAAACATTCTCTCCCAAGGAGTCAGTCACCCCGGGGGCGGCGGTGTTTCGCATCCTCGATATAGAATTTCCAAACATATAATTTCCGAGCCAATTCCCCCCGGCGCGGCGGAGCGGTGCAGCGAAACGGACGCGGCGGGCGCGCGGCTCGAGTTTAGCCAGGCATCGAGGCGCGTGGAATAAAGGAGGCGCGAGAGGTCGCTGCCCGATTAGGACGCGAATCATTCGGGTTCGCAGCGCTACTCGAGTATCCGTGAGGGGCACTATATATATATATATATGTTCGATACGTTGCGCGAGTGTAGAATGCGCGAGCGGGACACGCGGGGATGAGCCGCAGTCACGTGTGCGTTGCCGTGCTCTCCTTCTCTGCAGTTTCTCTACCGCGTCTCTATGTAATGTACGGCCAGCTGACAAGGGGGCGGGGGGAGGAGGTGAGGAAGAGGAGACACAATCCGGCCCCGATGAAATCACTTGGCTCGAACGCTCGCTCGCGGGGCCGGCGCGAGAGGCCCGACGAGTGTATCTGTGTGTGTACGCGCGCGCGTGTATGTGTTGGCTCGTGTGTTCGGTCGGACAGAGATAAAAATTGCACTTGTAACAGCGAGCCCGGCGAGAGGAGACGCATCCGTCACAACGGATTTGCGTTCGTTTCGCCTCTTTTGAACTGCGTCACCGCTGCGCAGCAGCTGCGGCAGCGGTGCTTGTCAATAGCTGTTTACTATATACGCCGAACGTGCGCGCGCGCTTCTTTCTTGTTTTTTTGGATTTTGTTTTGAACTTTTTTTTTTCTTTTTTTGTTTTCATATACTGTTATGACGACGCGGGACTTTTCTAAGATTTTCTGCCGGGCACACGCGCGCAACAAACAGCTCGGGTGGCTTTAACGAGGGCCATCGAAGCCTATAATGGCATAAGTAGTATCGAAGGCTCGGTTTATTTTTTTTTTTTTTTTTTTTTTTTATTTCTTTCTTATAGTTCATTAGCTGAGAAAGTTGCGCGCATCGACGGTAGGATAGATCGTATCAACGATATTTATATGTATTGATCAACATAATATGAATACGTGCATTGAAGTTGGGGGCAATCGACAGGAAGAATTAAGGCGAAAGTCATTTCAGTGTTTAGCGTGATTTTACATTACGATTTCAATATTGAATTTAAGTGCAACGCTGTATTTTTTGTTAAAACGCCGCCTGCGCGCGCAGCTCGACTTTGGAGCCATCTGTTAATCTGTTACGGCTCCAAAGACTTAGATGTACGCACGCGCTCGCATTGCGCGCGCCCGGAGTTTTTCTGTGACGGATTCTCATCGGTAACTGACGTCCCTTTTTTTTCGATATTCGTCTCAACCCTTAGTTTTTCGTCTTTTGATCGAGCTCTCAACGATTTCTAGCTATTAGATTACTGGAGCCGTACCTGAATAATATGACCACCAAAGTCACTAGAGGCAAAATAGGCTGTCTGACTAGGTGTGCGTCGTAGCGTTTTATCGTAACAGTGTGCATCACAAAGATTTTCTTCTTCCCTACAGCTCGGCTGTCCTTCCGATATTGTTCGCGTAGCAAATAGTTTTAATGTTCATTGATTAAATGCATGGAATTTTTTTAATAAATGTTCTAATACTAATTTTTTTTTTACATCTGCGATCATTTTTTAGTTACATCGCATACATATTTATGTATTTCTTTAACATTTAAAATACATATTTACAAATCTAGTAACATTTCTTTTTGCTTTAATAATTCAATTAATAAATATTTGTATCGGTCTCACAGTTTTTATAATATAATATATTAGCTACAATAATTAGCTTTAATAAATATATTAGCTTTAATAATTGTAACGTTTCATTTAATATTTTTAAAGAAGTTAATTAAACTTGTAATAATAATTGTTTAAATTCATTTATGTATTTTTTTATAAAATAAAAAACAAGCTTAATGTCCGATAATATTGCATGTCGATTTACGTATAAAAAAGAATTTACGCATCTCGTGTGTTATATTAATACTAATACCCCTCACACTAATTGGGTAATGCACTATTAATTTCTTTCATATGACAAAAATATTTCTAATGATTAAAGCTGGATTGCAAACGATTTCAACCGATACTAAATGCATACGAGCGAGTGGAAACATTAATATAAGTATTTCTGGATAATTTATCACATTTATAAAGTTTTTAATCTAATTTTTTTTCTAATTTTTTAATCAATTGCAATTCTTGAAAACGATTTGAACTGAGTTCCAATGATTCAAAAAATCATTAAATGATTTCCAGGGATTACAAATGTTTTCAAACGAATAAAAATGTAGTTTCAGGTAATTTTTGAGGACAATATATTTTGTATGTCTTGTAGTTCGAAATAAAACTACTTATTTCATACAAATGGATTTCATAATGAGTCATTAAGTGACGGCCAAATGATTTCTCAGAGCGAAGCGTATTCGAGCTAATTAACGAGCTCGTTGTCCATATATATAACATCCGATCAAAAATCATCGAAGCTCAATGAAATGATTTGCCGTTTCATACTCAAAATTAAGCATTTCTATTTATCGCGAAACGCATCCATTAACGAGATGGGGCAAAGGCAGGAGATATGGAGAAAGAGGGAGAGAGAGAGACCGAGAGAGAGAGAGAGAGAGAGAGAGAGAGAGAGAGAGACGGAATATCCTTGAATTTTAATTTAAGAGCAACAACTTCCCGAAGCACCGGAATACCGCGGGCTCGATAATTGGAACAAACGATACGTCCCAAAAGGATGAAATATTGCACGGCCCCTCGCGGCTACATAATCGGCAAAAATATAAAAAGCCCGGAGGGCCGGGCTGTTGCCGCGGACCCCGGGGCATTACGGACCCGAAAGATACTGTGCGGTCGCGTACGCCTCAGTGTGTGTATATATATGGACAACTCGCTTCCCCCTCCCCTTTCCCCCGCCCCCTCTCGCCCACCGCCCTCTACCAGCCTCCTCCTCTCCTTAACCACAGTCTTTTTCCCCTTGTCATTGTAGAAACTGAATATGCGCATAATTCAGAGAGCCTCGTGGACGGGCCTCATCGAGCTGCGCGCGCGCGCGCGCGAGGGAGCGGCTCATGTGTATGTATATATATATATATATATATATATATATATATATATATATATGCGCGCGCGCGCGCACCGATACACGTATTTAATACGCGCGCAGGGAGGCGGCTCGCCGGCCCGGCTCTCGGCCAACAATATAAACTCCGGGCCGCGCATCGTGTGTTCATCAGTCGGTTCATAATTCATATTGATTGATCGAAATAAGGGACATTCTCTCCGAGAGCGAAGCGTCGCGTCGTCGCTCTCGCCCTCTCGCCGGGAGGGGGGGGGGGAGCGGAGCCGAGGCGGAAGGAGGAGCGTTTCGTCCTCGTCCTGTTCGTTAATATTTTTTTTGTTTTGATTTGTTTTGTTTCGCTGTTCTTTCTTTTTTCGCTTCTTTTCGTTTTTTTTTCCATCGTTCGAGAACCTGCCGGGGCTTTCCGGCCGCGTAATCGTCGACTTTTTCCTCGGACCGTTCCAGCGGGGCGAGACGCGCGCGAAGCGAGAAAGCCAAGGAGCGCAACGGGCAGATTATTAACAAGACGAGAGGAAAAAAGAAGAGTTAAATTCGAGAGATGAACAACAGCGCCAAGTTAAAATTTCGAAGCCGATAAATCCGCGCGTGTCTCATTCTTCGTCTCTCTGTCTCTCTCCCTCTCTCTCTCTCTCTCCTCCCTTCGCTCCTACCACCTTTCCAGAAAGGCACGCGTCCGCTTGCGCGCGCGCGCGATTCAAGCTTCTGCCGGGGGAGGTCATGAATCACGCCCACGCGACCGCTGCCGCTGCCACCGCTATGCTCGCCGATAATTAATGCCCGTTTAATTCCGCGTTTATCATACGCGCCGCCCGTCTTGGTAGTATTTATACCAAAGTCGCCAACGAGGAGGGAAAAAAGGATGGGCGAAAAAGAGAAGGAAAAAAAAAAACGCGGACGGGCGCGCGATTATAATAAGCCGAACGCGCAACGGTGCCCCGTTACGGGAAACCGGGAGGCGAGGAACACGGTGGGACTGTGGAAGGGGGAGTCTCGACCGGCGAGCTGGTGTCCATTTCTCATTGTCGCGGGAGAGAGGGAGAGAGAGAGAGAGAGAGAGAGCGGGATCCCTCCAACAGGAAAAGGGACGAATGCCTGGCCAATGTTCCGTGATATATATATATATATATATATATATATATATATATATATATATACTTGCGGAAAAATGCGGGGAGATTGTGCGCAACCGCCACCGCCGCAGCCGCGCTGCATCTGGGTTAATGCATCAGAGCGAAAGAATCCCGACGGAATCTGCCACATTAGTATACATTGTGCTGCGAGAATGGTATAAGGCAGTTCTTTACCGGAGTGGAGATGCGCGCCCACAGATTGTTCTCTCTCTCTCTCTCTCTCTCTCTCTCTCTCTCTCTCTCTGTTATTAATGCGAGTGTAGCCCCGGGTGAGAGGCGCTCCGTGGGCCGTCACACAGTCACGTTTTATAATTATACCCGTTCGCCGAGTTGAATTTCGGTGGCAATCCGACAACGGGGATAGGAGATTCGGGCGATTTTTTAAATCGATCAGAATTGTTCGACGATTTTGTCGGCGGACGATTTAGGGTGTAGGATTTTTACCTGAGTATAAAGATTTATCGAAACTGTAACGCAATGGCTTCGAATACTCGATAATCAGCGAAGTTTTCTAATGAAAGATGAACGATGAACGAATGACGACCAGAACAGTCTACTCGATTGTGTCTTTTTCATTCGCTGATCTCGATGAATTCCACAAACGCCTCCTGTCGCCCTCCCAGTGCAGCGAAGCCGAATTTTTCCTCGCTCTTGGATTTCGTGTTCTTACACGTTCCAAGCTCCGATTTTGCATCCCAACTCTCCACTTACGTCATCGGTGTTTATACGTTGGACGTATAAGAAATCGCTTGTAGATTATATAAGATATTATGGACGGGCGGGGGTTGAAAATTTTGTCAATGTCAGCTTAGCCAGGAGGCGGAGGGTTCTTGTAAGAAAATTGCGTGTAAGTATGGTTGCAAGTACATATAGATATATATATATATATAGATTTTCAATCTCCGGCAATACAGTTGTTAAGGCTCTGAAATATCATACCTATAATGGACTGTAAATGCAGTGTAGCAATGAAATATCGTGTGGCTATTTTCAATCATTGCACAATTGGGTTTGAGGATTGATGAATATGTTAATTTCAAATGTGGATTGTTTTCTTGGATAAGAAGAAATTTTCAATTTAAAAACTTTAAATGAAATAAAATTCATGAAAATAAACAAATGTGCAGTATTATTCACTGTGATGAAGTCGTAGGTAATAATTAAAAAATTCAGCCCTCACGACGATTTGAACTCGCCACTTTTACCCTTTAATTTTCGTCGGGAGTGACTCCATAAACAGTAGAAATTATTTCTGCCTCCGTTTCGTTTTTGCAAATTTCTAGTACGCCGATGTTGGCATTTTCTAATTAGTTCAATGCAATTATTTTAGAAATATCTTGTTAATATATATTTATAATGCTAAACGCGATGCGAAGTCAAGGGAAATGTAAAAATTTTAGAATTTTGAAATTACTTGTTTCCACGCGTTTTTCTTCCCCACTCGTACGATCGCGACGCTCGACTTCGCGGCCGGGGAATAGAAAAATCAACCCACACGAGCTGCGAGCGCTTCGAATCTGCCATCGTAGCTCCCAGATCTGCGTATGGGACCGTGCGCATAATGAATTATCGAATAATTAATGTTTTACAATCACTTTCATCGTCGCTGGCGGATTTATTATAATCAGCTCGTGCGTTACTTAGACAAAATTTAAAAGCATTGTAATAAAATACAGACGTTTATATCATTCATTGGGAAACGAAAAAAAAAAAAATGTTTTAAACTGAAAATGTCAGTGCATAAGAAAAATCGGAACCATCGCATAAGCAGTGGTTAAAAAAAAAATCATTGGATTTTTATCTTACCCGAGCACATGGCGAATAAGAATTATTCGTTGAAATTTAGATCGAATTTAATTGTATAGATTAAAGAACAAATTCAAAGAACATGTATCTGGGTTAGGAATAAACGGCTCGGATAATAACTGACCGAGTGACTAGAAATTTTGGGATAGTAGGGGGGGGGTGGGGGTTGGGCTCGTGGTCTCTAAATAATTCCTTACGCCGCGACGTATTTTTCTCACTTTATTGTTTCATCAATCGTACGAACAGAGAGCTGGGATTCGTTAACTTTCAAATGCAGGCTGGCATTATTTGTATGAATAGCGTGCAACAGAAAGATCGTCGCGAAGACGTTATGATGAAACTTTTTTTTATACGCATACGACGTTCGACCGCATGCTGAAGTTTTCGAAGACTCCGCGCGGCCGTGTATTTTCATGACAAATCACGGACTTTATGGCAACAGCGACGACAGCTGAACATCGGACACGGCCTCGTCCGGCTTAATTCCCGAGTCCCCGCTTCGTGGACGAACGCCGTTCTCTTTGCCACCTGAGGAGCCACGTATCCAGCCGCGCCGATCGCCGATATACATCTTGTACGCGATCGCCGCGCCGCAAAGCCCGTACGCGCGCGCATACGCCGCGTCGCATAATCGAATATTTAAATAACCGCGAGGGGTGCCTGGGGGGCGCGGGGATGGGGGGGGAGGCGCCGTAAATCGGCACGAAAAATCTAACGCGCGTAGCGCTGGCAGGTTTATACATTGTCGACTTCCCGCGAAGCTCCGGGCCCGACGGGCCCGTTGACTTAATGAAGATAATTCGTAGAAATTCAAAGTCGATCCCCACCTCCCTCGCCAGTCGTACGCGCTCGTATATACAGGCGCGCGCGTTAAATTATGCAAATGAGCCGCGCTACGTGGACAATTGCAATTGGACGGATATAATGTACGCGTGTTTGTCTTGGGACGTCCCGGGCGTCGATGAACGGTCCGTTATCGAATTACACGCTGACCCACGCGGCGTTTCCCGTTGTCGATGCCCGCGGCCGAAATCGAACGTGGCATTTGGGAAATAAGAAATGTAGACCCATTGTAGAAGCGCCGGGCGCGACCGGCGCGTGGCTCGATCGGATCTCTTCTGAGTGATGCGCACCCGAGTTTCTGGCCATCGTGCAACCAATCGATGGTCGCTTCTGATATCGCGATCGTAGAGATAGAGCGCCGTCGTGTGTGTGTGTGTGTGTGTGTATGTATGTGTGTGTACACTCTACACGCACTCGGTATGTCGGTCAAGCTCCCCGGGAGCTTTTCATGGCTATTACCGGCGGCACGCGCGGGTAATATATATATATACATATATATATATATATATATAGCGGCTGATTAAGAAAGCCGCCCATCGGCGCATGCGCACGCGCATCTCGAAGACGACCCCCGCGATGGGGCGGATGGAGGTAGGTGGGGTGGGGGGCCACCCGTTCGCGCGCGTTACACCCCGCGGCCGAAAGGGGTGAGGGAAGAAGAGAGGAGCGACGTCGAATACGCGTAACCATAACAGTAACGCGTGTACACGCGGGGGTCAGGGGCATTTATCGCGCCGCCGCCGCCGCCGCCGCCGGGGCGATTTTTCTTCGGCGCCTGCGCGCGCGCGCCCGGCTTAAGCCCCGCCTCCCTCGCCTTCCGAGGGATACGAGAATCTACTGCAAATTACAGACGTCCCTCGGCCGGGCAACCGGGGCGGGGCTCCGACGCACGGGCCATGGAATCGAGAAACGTATTGCCAAAAATTTTTCTGCTGTGCACACGCGGCGGGTTCGGATGGGGGGGGGGAGGAGGGTATTACGTTCTGGCGAGCTCGCGGACGAGCGCGCGCTTTCGGACGAAATCGACGAGTCGACGATACGTTAATGACGCGGTGGCGCCCGCGCGCGCTTCGATGCCAAGCCGCGTCATCGGTGAAAGCGCGCGAAATGACGATGCGCATTTTCTCATTAATCGATAACTTATGTATTATGTAGTTTTAATATAAGTACTAATATATAAGATATTTACATGTTTTCTATGATATAAATCATTTTCTTAAATTAATAAAATATTGACTAGATTTAAGAAGGCGTGGTTTGATGTAGGCAAATTTTTTTTGTAGGAAGTAAATACTTCCTTCATTTAAGATGATACTTTCACAATTTAAGAAAATAATATAAAAAGTAAGAAAACATTTACTTGATAACAGATAATTTTCTTTCGGTGTACCGTTCTGATGTTTCCATTCTCTCCTTTAACGGTGCGCCACCCCCTCCCCCCAAAACATCGAGCTCTGATTATAAAGATGATTTATTAAAAAATTTTCACAAAACAAAAATGCTATAATGTGTCGATAGTTCGAGCGAACCCGATGGAGATCCGGAGACGCATAAAATTTGCCGTGCATAAAGATTAATTCGTATTTGATGCTACTTTTTGTTGCTTTTTATCTTTTGTAAATCATTGCCATACGCATATATAAGCGCAAACAAAGATCGTAAGGTCTCGGCTTAAGTGCTTTCATTATGGTGTATCACAGCCGAAAAATACCCCTTCCCCCACACCTCCCACCACCCCCCTCATCGCTCTCCCCGCTCGTTCGCCTTCGTAATCCCCGCGAGCGGCTTGGATGGGGCGGATGGCGAGGGGGGGGGGGCGCAACGTGTACTTTGGACTCTTAATATTTTAAAACCGACTCATTGAATTATAGGTGACGATAATGAGCGGCTATCAAGCGAAATTGCCGGTTGCTCCGGCGTACTTACGATCCCCGCTTGCGCGCGCTTTATTGCAATGGGAAACAAAACAAAAAAAAAAAAAAAAAACAAAAGAGAAAAGTAGAAAAAAAAGAGTGCGTTTGTGCCTGGCCCATTGCCAGTGCCGAAGGGACCATTATATACCAAAGCGACCCTCTCGCACCGACACGACGAGTAGATGACCCCCCCCCCCCACTTCGCACAACTTTCCCTTTCGGTCTGCTTATTATATTAGTATTAAACAGGATATTATGATTATTATTTTATTAGTTTTTGATAAATAAAATGAATAATGTAAATGAGAACATTCGTTCCGTGTTAAGTAATCTTTGCATTATGGATGCCAATGTAGAGCCTGAAAATTTGGATAAACTGAATTTTAAACAAGCGCTGTTCAACGCCTCGGGGGGGGGAGTAGTAGGCGGCGTATTATAAGCGCATGCATTTATACGACAGAGAGTCAGAGAGAGAGAGAGAGAGAGAGAGAGAGAGAGAGAGAGAGGAAGAGGAACGAAGCGCGATCGATACCGATTTAGAATACACGGCCTCTTTGTCAACGTTCCGCGAGAGCGACTTCCCGATCTCCTTCTCTCTCGATATCGACGTTCAATGCATTCTGATCTTTGTCTCAGAGCTTATACCCCCCCCCCTCTCTCCATTCCGTAGTAGAGCGTTGCCGAACGAAAGGAAAGTTCTAGGGTACCTTGTTTAGTGGTACCTTTCTAAAGAGAGAGAGAGAGAGAGAGAGAGAGAGAGAGAGAGAGAGAGAGAGAGAGAGAGAAACGATACTCGGTCCTTTACATTGGAATTAAAACAGACGAAAAGTCGAGTGTAATAATGCGTGCGCTACACGAGATCCGATTCTTTCTCACGTAACGCCCCCCCCCCACATTCCCCGCCCATTCTGCTCGAAGAGGGGTATCGGAGGCCAGCGTCGATGTATTACACGCGGAATGAAACGCGGCGTTGAATTTCTTTAACGAGGCGCATCGGTATAATTTATGATAATTATTGTCGCCGGGCCGTAACAATTGCACGAGCGGATTGGATGAAGGGGCGGATCAGTCGTGGCCGGGGGAGGGGGGGGGCTGACACTCTCAAAGAGCCGATGAGGTTCTCCTTTACGCAAAATCGTACGGGTTCCTCTCTCTCTCTCTCTCTCTCTCTCTCTCTCTCTCTCTCTCTCTATCGATCGTATAATAGACAATGGGACCGAGATATCTTTCGAGTGCCTATACGTCTGCATCGCGCGGGCTTTGAGTAAGGGGGAGAGAGAGAGAGAGAGAGAGAGAGAGAGAGAGAGAGAGAGAGAGGTTGCACACGCGAATTTCGCTCCAAGTCGCGTTACAGAGCCGGCGCAGGTTTTCGTAATAAAAGGTGTTAAAGCGAGATATAACTAATGCGCCTTCCTCTGGCGCACTGTCGTCTGTTTACGCGCGCGCCCGCGCGCGCGCACTCTATAATACTCGCACGGCTCCTCGCGAGGGAAATGTTTCATTAGCACAGCCATCCCGGTCCTTTTCTTAAAATAGGCCTGCAAAGAAATAAAAAAATCTATATACAAAAGCGACCGAGAGAGCGAGTATATGTCTATGCGCGCGCGCGCGCGCGCGGCGTGCCGTCGGAGATTAATTTGTCGATTATATGGATGAGCACGATGAGGACAGAGGCTACGGCTTGTTGGAATATATTTATCCTGCAATTCAAGGGCATGCTTTCTATCTCGTTATTGTGCAACTGGACAGCTAATTGTTCCTAGGTAAACAAAAGCTTATCTTAGAAAATCTTCGAGACCGATTCTAAAGTACTTTTTCCAAGTAATCCGGTAGAAAAAACGACTGAGCGTTATTTACGTTGATCGATTTTAACGCGCGAAATCACATTGTCGTGTTTACGCTTTAAAACGCAGATATACAATTCTAATAGCATATTATTGTAATTTTATTCGAAAATCCTTGATAGGAAATTTTTTTGTTGCTTGTTTAAGGATAATATTGCTGTTTCTGTAACTATGCGATACGAAAATTAGTAATTTTTTTCCGAAAAATATCAATTTAAACAAAAAAAATTTCAACTACGAAAAAATTTTTTTTTGAAAACATGCGTGTAATGTGCTAATAAGTAATATTCAAAATATTTTTTAAATGTTTGCAAAACTTCAAAAATTTGACAAATACTGAAAAGATCTGCACGAGGTTCTTTTTTATTAATTATAATTAATTATGATCGTATAATTTTGAAAGTAATACAATAGAAAATTATCTAAACCAATAGAAAATTAAAACAAATTTTCGGATAGTTCAAAAAAGCTTGAGATACGAAAACAACGTACTTTTACGTTACTTTAACGTACAAAATTATGAAAGAAAAATCACACCTATACGTATTTTAAACCCCTGATTACGAATATTATAGAAAATATTACTTACAAGATGTATTTTATGGTAAAAACCATAAAAATCCCATAGAAAACATGAGTTTTCGCATTTAACTATTAAAAATTTTTAAAACAATAATTGTAGAATACTCTAAAATATGTCTTTTACGTTTTGTTTTTTTTTTAAATGTGATTCATTTTGTGAAAAATAGGTTGAAATAGAATTCAAGGGTTATCCACTAGGCTTTGAGAAATGTTTATTTTTTTAATTTTAAATGCACTCTATAAAAAGTTCAATATTTGTTGATGGTATTAATGCATCGAGGGGTGGTTATTTTAGAGAAATTCTCGCAAAACACCCGTCCTCGATTTCAATGAATATAATAAATTATACTAATGTTTTTTAGGTAGCTGACTATGAAAATTACATTTTCATGGTAAAATTTAGAAAAACATAGGTTTTTCGACAATGTTGCACAAAAATACAGAGATATCGATTTGAATGTTTATCCAGCATTAATACATCGCATAAAACTAACATCCGTTTCTGAAAAAGCCCAATGAAAAATCTCTTGTACAAATAGGATTTCAGCATTGTGCGATTTTAATCAAATTTGCACGACGAAATCCGTAAAAAAGAACCAGAAAAATCGTGGTTTTCAGTATTGATCCCGGAAAATAAGAAGACTCAGAAAAGTTTTCAAAAAAATATTTCAAGCAAAGATGAACCATGTTTTCAAAAGATATCTTTTTTGCTCTATGGATATTCTATCGGTCCTCAGAACCATGCCGTGGCCGATTTTCCTTTATACTCGCTTATGCAATTTATCTCAATCAAACAACTTGTAACTAAACGACTGTTAGCGCAAAAAATACGTATTCTGATAATATCTATACAATTTCTGTTTAAAATATTTATTGCGAATTATTGTTTTTTTTTTTTTTTTTTATAGACAAGATCGAATGAACGTCGTTCTCGCGATAGTCGACATGAAAATTAAATTTCTGCCAAAACCCAATGCGATATTCGCAATCGGCAAAGCCCGAAATACAAGCTCGCAAATTAACGAAAAATTAGCCCCGCGCCTCGCTGCTCCACAAGCGTGGCGGATTTCACGTCCAACGACAACAGAGCCGGGCAACGCATCGAACGCGACATCTTTGATAAGCGAAAATCACGCCTCCCCGTAGGCCGTTCGCCCGTCCCCCTGGGTGGAAGGGCTGGGCCTCTTAAAGTGCGCTCTCGAAGCCGCTGGGAAAAAAAAAAAACGATCGAACCGCCGCGCAGGCGCATAGACGACACGGCGTATATAATATAATAATCGGAACTTTCCCACCGTGGAGAGCGACTAGCCCGCTCTCGGCCAATCCTCGCGCCAAACGCTATCGCATTATATATATATACATACATATATATACGAACTCTGGCCCGACGCAAGATCTCTACTTATGTCATTAGAGCTCTCTCGGCCCGGCGCGGTTGCTGCGTGCGCGCGCGCAGACACTGACCCGATTATTAACCGCGCCCGCTTAGAAAGTCCCGGAATGCCCCGCGTTGCCGTGTCGACTGTGTGACCATTTATGTGTGTGCATGTTTGTTTGTTTGTGTGTGTGTGTGTGTGTGTGTGTGTGTGTGTGTGCGTGTGCATTTTCGAGGAGACGCGCGGGACCACCCGGCTCGAGAAGGAGGCGCGAATTCGTTACTGTCTCCTTAATATCTATATCTATATACCTTATACACGATATATATATATATATATATATAAAGTATCTACCCGTCCCTTCTTCTCTCAAAATGCGCGCGATATAACCCCGAGAGAGGGCTCCGCTGGCTCCTTTTTGCGATCGATTCTCATTGTATTATTTTCTGGGACGGGCCAATATATGTATATATATATTTATATATATAGGCCCGCGATATATAATAACCACTCAGGCGGCGTGGCGGCTTAGCCTTGCGAAATTGCGCGCGCGATCTTCGTCGAGTCGCAGGTTTTCCATATTGGCTGACTTACACGGGTATTATATGTATATGTATGTATATATATATATATGCATACATACATCGGGTACCAATTGTGTATCGATGAATGGGCGATCATCGAGCGCGACAGGTTCGCAGCTAGAGGTGGGCGTGGGGGGAGGAGGGGGGTTATTAAAAGTCTTTGAAATCGTTTGGAAGATTGTGGGAACTATACATTCGGAAAATTCGTTTCAACCTCCAACCTTTTTCAATGGCTATCCAACTTTTCTAACGAGCAATATAATAGTCGTGAATATGTTCCCTGGCACAAATCCGATCATTTTGAATAGGCTGAAAAGTAGTTAGAGGGTAGTTAAAATATGATTAAGTATCATGGCTGAAAACTATAAGAACGTCTTAGAATGAAAAATCTGAATTTTGTCAATAAAATTAAAAAAGCGATAAAACTACGAATGGAGTTGGAACCTTGTTTGTAGCCAGTGGTGGAATGGATAAAAAATTAATATGTATACAATGTGATATTATTATTTTAATTTACGTATCTTAAAATAGTTACAGTGGGATAATAAAGTATGTTTTTCCAATTGATTTTGACATTCAAAAAATTACTGATAATACTTAGTTTTGGAACGTTTTTCCTTCTCTATTATTTAATATCTACACTTTCGCATGAAAAAATTAATAAAAAAATACCATTTCTTCTTACTCTCTACCTATTTCAATTATTGCTAGTTAATTATAAATTCTATTTTATTTCTTTATAAAGAAAATAATCTAATTATAAATAAAGAAAACAAATAATAATATTGTACATTGAGTGGCAAAAGATTACTTTAGTACACAAACCCAATTAAGACTCCATAACTATAATATTGTATGCGAATGTCTATATACTATTGTCGATATGTTGAAAATACGTTCCATATATAGGGTATATAGCGTGCGTGTATACGTTTATCTATAAAATTATTAATAAAATAAATATCTTAATTAAATTAGTGATTCACGTCCATGATTTTTGAATATGAGTCCATAATTAATGACAATGATTTTTTAGTAGACGAAAATGTATATGTAGTTTAAAGCTTGTTTCAAGGTAGATTTCAAACAAAACCTAAAATATATTTAGGCGATAGGAAATTTTATGGATATTAAATACCTGAAAAATAGATTTAAAAAATGTATTACCTATCTATCGATGTTAAATGCCC
>JACCIC010000209.1:55000-60000 GCA_018907035.1 Sycobia sp. Sy_11
TGGTTATGTACAAGAACACTTAATATAACAATAATAATAAGAGGAAGACGAAGATAAGAAGGAAAAAGAATCTTAAAATATGACAATAATATAATTAATATCCCCGTTTATTTTATCCAAAATGCGTTTGGAGATAGGTAGCGATAAAAATTTAGAGGATGATTTGCTATGTATACTTGATGAAATATATGTAAATAAATTACATCATAATTTAGATAAATAAATTTTAAACGACATTTTAATTCTTTGTTGCAGTTTTAAATTTTAAATATTTGTAGCAGTTTTAAAAATAATAAAAACAACAGCAATAAAAACTCAATGTGGGTTGATCATTGAAGCATCTGTCTATTATGATTATTGTTAAGAAATTTGTAAAACAGTTTCAAGTATACGATATAAAAGTTTTTATCTATTTCAATATACAATAAAATACGCATTATATTTTAATTGCCATTCGAATGAATTCAATTTAAAATTTAAAAATCTTTCTAGTAACATACAAAATTTCACATGTAAGGCAGAAGGCCGTATCGATAGTTGATCCATTCACGACAGGCCGAAGGGGAAATCAGCGAATTGAAAACAAATTTTAACAGAAGAAAAAGTAAGTTAAAAGACAAAGGAGGAAAATTTTCATCTCGCGATCCCGTTGAAAATCAGAAAAGCGCCCTGTCTGCCTCACGTTCCCCATGGCAGCTTAGCGCAACTATAAATTGACCGGTGACGGGCCGGAATGGTGCGCGGGCGGAAAGCCCCTCCCCCCTGACCCCTCGCTGAACTTCCGGAACCACGTGTACGCGACCGAAATCGCTCGCGACATCGATCGAGAGCCCAGTCGAGGGCGATCGAACGCCCCGTTTGTTTACGAGATAGACGTTTGCTCTTCCCCCTCCCATCCCCCCACCACCGTAATAGTTCTTCTAAGGAGCTTTTTTTTCTTCTGTTCTTGCTCTCCCCGTCGCAGCCCCCGGTATCCAGGGACGAAAATGGATGGAGGCTGGTTCCCACACACAAACATACGCGCGCGCAAGTAAAAACACATCCGATCGCTCCCATCGCACCCCCCGTCTAACGTTACTCATCGCGTGTGAAAAGCGAGCCGCGGGAAAAACGGCGACAAGTGCGCGAGCCGTGCTCGGTCGGACCGACGATGGGGGCGGGGAAGGGGGATAGTAATCGAGTTCACCCGGCTCGCATAATCGCCGGACGATATATATAATTTACATTGTTACCGGGGAATGTATATGTACAGGGTGTCCGTCATTATCTTATCGTCGGGGGGACTACGGGGGAGGCTGGGGCGATCGCTTCCCCCTCCCCCCGCTGTCGCGTCGAAGCTTTACCCGGGGATTTTAATAAGATTTTGTTGATTTAACGAAGCACGGCGACCGTGCTCGATTCCGATGGTCGTGATAAAAAAGCAAGAACAAAAAAAAAAAAATCCGAGGCCGCGGTGGATAATGTACAGCTCGGATAATAAGCTAACAAATATTTTTCAAATCGGTGTCTTTGGAAAATAACTTTCAGTATAATGACAGCGATAATTAATTAATGGACGATGAACGGTTCTTAGATTTAATTTCGGTGAGGACGATGGGAAATCGAACATGGGATTTTGTAAATATACCTTGCAGTGAAGCCAAATGATTGTCATGCATTGAAAAAGGAGTAATTTTTATTTGATAATCGGTCCAAACTTTCCTGTCGCTTAATCGACAAAATATAATTCACACAAATTTGAAATAGTATTCATATATGATATGTCAAATTTTAAATAGCAATACAATTCTCCAATCATCTCGATATCTAAAGCAAGTGCGCGAAACTAATTCAATCGATTCAACTTTATTCTTCGAAATAATAATATACAAATATTCACAAACAAACCCATATATGCATATATTTTAGTTTATTAATTTTATTGAAATTTACGCGGTTAATATTATTAGTTTTTCATGACTTAAACTCGAGCATTCTTGATGATTCCCGTTGTAATGATGCCGTAAAACAAGGGCAAAATACTTTGAAAATAATGTTTACTGAAAAAATTGTCTCCCAGCATCGGGAAAAATAAAATTCTCTCTCTCTCTCTCTCTCTCTCAATACCCCTCTCTCCCTCCCGCTTTCAGCCAAATAACGCCAAAAAAAAAAAAACCTACGTGGAGAGTTAGTTGAAAAACGCTCATAATGCCCGGTAGCTGCCGTACGTGGGAAAAGCCATCGAGCCTACGTACGGCCGGTGGTCAGACGCAGCCCTCACCGGTGCCGTTTTAAAGACGATCGCTCGATCAACGGCGGATGCTCGCGCGAACTCCGCGCGAAAATCTGTCCTCCTCCTCCTCCTCCCGTGGGAAAATCAATTTACGAATTGACGAGCGCGAGACGGGGCAGCGATGGGATAATGAAAGCGCGGGATCGAGCGAGGGTCCCATTAATCGTTCCGGCCTGCCGAGTATACACGGACGTCGCCTATACGCACGGGACATGGACGCGCGCGGGAAATTCGCCGCTCCACGATGGCGCGCGTCGTACGCAGTAAAAGTCGCGCGAATCGCCGCCGGTAGTTCTTTACGAGCCCGGTATGATCGTGCCTCTTTTAATCCGTTTTATTAAAAAAGGCAAGATAAAGATGCGGGGAGAGGGAGAAAGAGAGACGTAAGGAACGAATGCAAGAACGAATGAATGAACTGGGCGATGGGGGAGGGCGAGGCACGAGAAGGAAAAAAACGAATTTGTAATCCTTACATATTTCAAGCGAAACAATAGAAGTTTTATGGGCCGTAATAATGGAATTTGAAAACTGTGTAGGAGCCGAGGCACATCGAGGGATAAAAAGAGAGATGGAACGGGGGCCAGGGTGGGCGCTGAGGGGGGGAGGAGTAAGGAGGGATTGGACGCGAAAGACAAGCAGAAAATAAATAAGGAATAATAGAAGCGACAAGAAGAGGATGATTTTTCGAGCAGGGGGCTGCTGAGGGGAAGGAGTGAGAGTGAGAGAGAGAGGGAGGGGAGGAGACAGAGTAAAGAAGACGGAGAAAGAGAAAAAGGCGACCAGAAAAAAAGGAAGGACGGGCGGGTGAGGGAGTGGGGGGGGGGCTAGAGGGAGAATCGGCGCGTCGCTAAAACGCAAAGCCGAACATAAAACCACAGATAAGAGCCACCGGTGTCTGCGTTCTTTGCGAGATCTTGCCCTGATGGTAAGGGGGTGGGGATCGAGGAAGAACGAGGCGGAGGAGAGAAACGAAGAGACGAGAACGAACGCGAAAAAGAGAGTGCAATGTGTGCAAAAGGTGAGGCGGGGGAAGGGAAGGGAGTTGGGGGGGGGGAGAGAGGGAGAGAGACAAAAAAGGGTATACCCGATGCAGCTGAATTACGATCGAGGCTCGGGCATTAACATTTTTGCCGAACGTGCTACAAATTAAAGCAATCTGGTCCGTATATACCCCTTGCGCTCGTCGACGCTCGTCCTACCCGTCGTCGGTCCTCGTCTCTTCGCGCGTTAAGGGAGAGCGGGAGGGAGGGAGGGAAGGAGCGAGAGCGAGAGAGAGAGAGAGAGAGAGAGAGAGAGAGCGAAACACAAGACCCACGGAACAGCCGCGGCGTCACCGCGGTGCGCGTGCCCGGGCCCTCGCGAGTTCAATTTCGTTCTTGCATGTGCTTCTTGCGGCGGGCGAAGATTACAAAGTGAGCAAAATAAATACCTTAATAAGACGCGGGAGCTTTTAAAGGATATATTATATATATATATATATATATATATATATATATATATATATATGTATGTATGTATGTATGTATGTACATATATATACACGCAGCAAACGGGGCGGTGAGGGGAACCGCTGCTCTCGCACCTCGTCTTTGTATATATACCATATAAAAGTGGCGCACGGATCGGACTTTTAGCGCGATGTTGGCCGGTGTCCTGTACCGGCGACGATTCGTTCAGAAAACGTCGAGTTCGTTAAAAAATCCGAGGGAGGAAATCACTGGTCTTTCAAGAATGTAAATTCCTTTTTTATTATACAGTGTTCGTAACGTGACGCTGATCCCCTACATAATACAATGTACGTTATACAAGATTTCGTTTTATTAATATCGTATTTTAAATTTTAAAAGATTAGCATATATATATATAGTATATACTGCTGCCTACTTATTCACTTCAATTTCTCAAAATATAATTAAACGAAATGAAAATGCAATATTAAGCAGGTATTTATCGAGTCGATATTTCATCGGGTTCATGAATGTAAGTGTACGTAATAAACGATATATATATATATACTTTAAAATTAATTTTGTACGTACTGCGCACATATGGAGAAAATTTAATTTACAGGCATATAGGTGTTAAATGCGCCTAGCGTTTATTATAACGTTATATTTTATGGGATCTCCCCTGACGTATCTAAAGTCACAATTTTCAAATTGGAAAGGTCGTATATAACGTGGCGGAGTATTTTTGTAAACATTTTTTTTTAATTTTGAATTTAAGTTTTTGAATTATATTACCATGAGATTTGGCATATCGAGCAAAATCCCGGGTAAAGCGATGAAAAACTTGCGGCTAATCTGGCATTTAATATTTCTATTGCACTATAGCCATTTTATCAGCGCGGAGTCTTTTCCATAATCACGCCGATAATCACCGGTGCATTACGCTACTCACGCAATGGGTACCCAATTTTGTACACCGTGATCTTATAAGAAAAAAATTAGAAGAACAGGGCGAGTCAAAAAATTTCTCGCACCTTTTCAACCCTCCGGCGCCGGCAATTTTCTCTCGGAACTCGCGAGTGCCGGATTAAAAAAAAAAAAAAAAAAAAAAAAAAAAGTAAGAAACCTCCCCGAGAGAACGAGGATGGCGGAGAGCCGGGATAAAGGAGAAACCGAGAGAACGAATCTTTTTCTCCGATTCCTCGTACGGCGCGGCCTCTCATTCAAAATACGGCAAGGATATAGAGTGGGGGGGTGTGGTGGAGGAGAGGACAGGCTTC
>JACCIC010000209.1:62500-157500 GCA_018907035.1 Sycobia sp. Sy_11
TATCTCGACGGTACAAAAGTTGCCCCGCGACCGGGGGTTATAAGCAGAAGAAGCGAAAGAAAGAGATAGCGAGGGACGCGGGACTGAGGAATATTTGCAAAAAATGAGAGAGAGATAGAGAGCGAGAGAGAGAGCGAGAGAGAGAGAGAATAAAAAAGAAAAGGAACCGACGAAAAGGAGGAGGGCGAGGAATAAAGCTCGAGTTTGTGTGTGTGTGTATGTGTGTGCGTGCACGTATATACAGGGTTACGCGAGAGCACTAATACATAAATGTATGCATATCTGGCGGCGATCGCTTATGGAAATTCGTTCGGCGGGGCGACGCTCGGGGCGCGCGAGCTTTCGATGCACAATGATCGGTGGCATTCGATACGGATCGGCCGTACAGGCACCTGTGCCCCCGCGCGCATACTACCAGCAACGTGTCGACCCACGGACGCGCGTCTTCTGCATTTGCCCGCGACGTCCGTGTACGCGTACGTGTGTGCGCGCGCGCTCGTTTGCGTCGTCGTTTCTCTCCTCCTCTCTCACTCACTCTCTCCCTCACTCTCTCTCTCTCTCTCTCTCTCTCTCTCTCTCTCTCTCTCCGTCTGCGGGGCTTAAGCGCGGAATTCGAATGCGAGGGTAGAGCGGGGAAGGAGAGGTGATGCTGGATGCACAGAAGTAAGGCAGAGAGGTGAGGAAATAGTTAAAGAGAGAAAGGAGAGGAGACAAAGAGACAGGTCACTGGCCGAGGAGAGAGAGTGAGAGAGAGAGAGAGAGAGAGAGAGAGAGAGAGAGAGAGAGAGAGAGAGAGAGAGAGAGCCGCCGCCGCCACAGCCATCATCGCTGCTGCTGCTGCTGCACCGAGCTCTTTTAAATATGGAAGGATTTGGAGGATCTCGATAAGACGAGAGAGAGAGAGAGAGAGAGAGTGAGAGAGAGAGAGAGAGAAACATGGAAGGAAAAAGAAAAAGAATCCATGAGGCGGGGTTACAATGCCGCTTGCGAGACTACTCTCGTTGTCATGTAAATGACCGTCGGCGAGCAGGGGACAGTACGTAACTGCAGCGCCAGGCCAGTGTCTGCATTGTGCAGATTGTGCACAGTTAAAAGAAAAAAAAAATGGAAAAAAGATGATGAAAAAACGTATGTACGTGCGATATCGCCGCGCCAGTTTCTTTCATGAAAATTCAAGTTTTATCTCTTGGTCGTAATTCGAAAGGAACATTTCTAATTAGCTGAAAAATCAATTCTTTTTTCGCTGGCGACCATTTCATTTGACAAAATTAAAACGACACGTATTAATTATTCACCTCAGCTTTCTAATCGGACTTAAAATTTGATAAATTTTCAGTCTTGAAGAATCTGGTGAGAAAAAGTTTTGCAACGCGTAGTAAATGTGGGAGATCTGCCCCCCCTCCCTCTCTCTTCCTTTTTCTCTATCCAACTCCGGCTCCCGCATTAAAATTATAATTTCGCGCGCCGCTGAAAATCTAATAATACTGCCGGGCACTGATGACGGAGCGTCAGCGCCAAATAAAGTCTTGTCCGCGCCGTGTATATATATATATATATATACGCTTTATAATATATACAGATTAGCAGAGGTGCAGCCCGGTATAATTGTAAATCAATAACCTAATAAAATTTTATCGCTCCCGCTTAATTTCGCAATCGTGGTGTTCGAACGCGTGCGCGCACGCGTATCTTCTCGCGTTCTTTTTTTATACAACTCTTTCGACGCTTCTATCTCTCTCTCTTTCTCTCTTTCTATCCCGCGATTATTTTACAAGCAATAAAAACAGACGAGTATACGAGGAGCAAGGTATATATGGATATATATATATATATATATATATATATATATATATATAGAGAGAGAGAGAGAGAGAGAGAGAGAGAGAGAGAGATATACTATACACCCATCAGCAAGGAAGAGTTCGTCGACGAAGAGCGGGAAAGACGAAATCTCTCGCCCACAAATGAAGCCTTTCCAAGCCATCACAGAGAGAGAGAGAGAGAGAGAGAGAGAGAGAGAGAGAGAGAGACTGGCCCGAAACGCCGCGGCATTAAAGAATCTATCTCTTCTAGGTGGCCTCGTGGGCAATAATTTAGTCGCGCGCGCGTGCGTCGCGTCTCGTCTAAAAACTCTGGTACAGCTAGATATATATATATATATATATATATATATATATATATATATATATATAGAGTTCCTCCGTTTATATAGGAGGCGCTATCTCACGAACAACCGGCAATTTATGCGTTTACACGAATACCGCGCGTCGCCGCAGCGCCGCGCCGCGGCTTTATGACCGGCAGGTTACTTAATCACGCGCGGGCCTAAGCGCCCGGGTATCCCCGCTCTCCTCTGCTGTTCTCCCTCGGGCTGGCCCCTAAGATCCGCCCCCCCTCCTCCTCCTCCTCCTCATGCGCCTCCTCCTCGTCCCACCTTACGCCACCCACGAACGAACGGGAGAAAATGTGTCATCTCTGTCCAGATAATGAATTTCTTTTCACGTTATACTGACCCCCCTCCCCTCCCCAGCTTCTTCACTATTTCGCTTTATTCTTCCACGTTATATGCCTCGGCCTTTTCACTTGTCGCCGGCACTGGGACACGCCGATTCGGTGGGACGTAGAGGGAGCCGGAGAAGGAGCTAGAGAGAAATGGAGAGAGAGAGAGAGAGAGAGAAGGGGAGAAACGGCACACCGGATAAATTATCGCCTCGAGTCTGCGTGCATCCTAAATTAAGCTCAAATTGCCGAATGAGGAAAATACCGGCGGGCAAGCTGGTGCAATTTTTACCTCGGCTCCCGGGTACGGATTCAAGGCGAGCCTGAAGCCGGCGACCTCTGACGCTATTATTATTGACGCGTCAATTCGTTCAATACGCGAGAATAGCCGGACGAGATTTCTATCCTTCACAGCTCATGTTTTGGCAAGTTTTTACCGTATGCATATAATATATATATATATATATATATATATATATATATATATATATATATATATGAAGCGACGAATTAGATTTTCGAGATTCTTTTTTCCGACACCGTATAATCCATATCGATATGTGGCCTAACGATTCCTTCGTTATTAATCCGTGGTCAATTTCGAAACGCCCTGTGTAGATAAAAGCGCGGGGTGCATTATAGCCGTGTAACTCTCTAAGCACAAATATTTATATATATATATATATATATATATATATATATATATATATATGTATATATTTATCGAAAATGACGAGTTGAAAAAACAGAAAAAAAACAAAAACGAGGCAGAGAAGAAGATTTCAAATCCGATGACTCACTTAAGCGAGCCGCGTCCCGATTCGGTGTGACCGGCGCGCACCTGTTTTACTCCCCCCCCCCTCCCACAACAAACGGATTTCTGAAAGATTTCCAAATCACCGGGAACTTGTTAATTTGATCGGAGCTGTGTTATGGGCGTGTTTCTCTCTCTCTCTCTCTCTCTCTCTCTCTCTCTCTCTCTCTATATATATATATATATATATATATATATATATATATATATATATATATATATATACAGTAAGGTGCACTCGACATATTTCATCGAGGAATGCAAGAGTTATAGCGTAACGGGCAGTGCATTAACAATTTCATATTACAATTCATTGGGAGTGTTTGAAAGTTATACGTGTTAGCCGATGATGAACGGAAAAAGGCTCTCTCGATTAATAAGTATATATATCGTTTACGTAGCCGTTTAAGTCTTCCATCATACAATTAAATGACACATCTTACTTGAAGAGAGGAGACTTTAAAAAATCGTGAGAAATACTTTTGAGACTAACCAGAATCGTCGAAATATTATGAATCTGTATTACACATTTGAATGAAAACACGACACATGCATCAACTTTTCATTATATTTTTCAACGTCATTAAAAAAGCCCAGCAATGAAGGCTTCAATTGACGTTGGCGCAGATCGATCAGTCCAGTTATTCGATCGAACGCAACATTGAATGCAGACCAAAGAATGAAATCGATACTTAATTCATTGCTCGTTGAAATGAACGATAAAAATAATTGAATAGATATCTTTGATTTCTGAATTACATGTTCTTGCTTTCAGTTCGTACTCTTCGTTTACTTTATCCGTCAGAAAGTCGCTCGTATTTTCACCGGCGTCCAAAAACACCATATTTACACCGGCGTTCAAGTGCGTGTGCGTGCGTGTGCGTGTGCGTGTGCGTGTGTGCGCGCGCGCGTGTGTGTGTGTGTGTGTGTGCGTGTGTCGACGCGCCGCTAACCTCCGCTTCTTCATTGCGTAAATTTTCGTTTTTGTTTGCGATCGCGAAAACGTGGCGGTGGAGAGGGCAGGGGAGAAGCGACGCTCACATATATATTCCCTGGTCCCTATTATTTTCTGCGGCTTAAAATGCCCGCGCCAATTTACCTGCCAAGTCACTCAACGCGCGTCCGTCCGGGCTTTCAACGATTTCTTAACTGAAACCCCCCCCCCCACCCACCCCCGCAACTCGTAATAAAATCCGAACGCGCGTATACAAATCTCTGCGGGCGTATGCTGCTCCGCAATGATCGTTATAATTTCACACGTCGAGAAGGATTGACTAAACTGTTTGGCAGATAATGAGCATTCGACATGTATGTTTGGCTTGTGATTCTCGGCGTAAATCGGACTGTCGCAACAAGATCTAAGTAAATTCGGGTAACCGCGATATTTGAATGGTGAAAAAAATTCTTTTAGATCGAAATTAATTTTTGTTCAATTCGTCGGAGTGTAAATTTCATTATAAGGAGTCATGCAGAAAGAAATAAAATGAAGCGAGCACACGTTCTAGAAAAATCGGAGAATTCCTCGATTTCCGTACAATATTAATCGACATCCGGTTTCTAACGCATGAGCCTCCCAAATATATACACAAATACGCACACAAACAGACATATATATATATATATATATATATATATATATATATATATATATATATATATATATTCCGCGAATTAATCTCGGCGACCCGTTTCACTCGTTGTGAAAGTGAAAAGTGTCACCGCGCTCTCTGAGGCCCCGTTGGCGCCGGAACAAACGACGAAGTCTACAAATACTATTTATACGCAAGTGTAGAACGTCTCGGTTGCGCGACTATCATACACCCCCCTCCTCTCTCTCTCTCTCTCTCTCTCTCTCTCTCTCTCTCACTCTCTCTGTCTCTGGGCTCTCCGCATTTATTCCCTCTCTCTATCGTGTATATATATTCTATATATACGATGATGCGAGAGTCGAGCGACTCTGCAGGTTTCAGCCGCGCGTGTGCCGCACCTGTATGGTCTGTTCCGGCGCGTCGGGCGCGCGTGGGCGCCCCCCGATCCCTCCCCTCCCCCTCCGCCATGAGACTACATCCAGACGCGAGCGAGAGCTTATAAAACCGGCGGATCTTGCCTGTTCTTTTTTTTTTGCGTATTTTTACTTCCTTTTTACGCCCGCCTCCACCGCCACCACCACCACCACCACCCCAGCCCCTCTCCCATCGCGCTCGACACGCTGATTCTATCGCTCGAAAGCGAGATAAGGGAGTGTATCAAGTAAAAACGAGAGAGAGAGAGAGAGAGAGAGAGAGAGAGAGAGAAATCTTATACGCGGCGCGCTTGCGAGTATTTCATTCTTTGGGAGTGACGGAGAGGATGAGAGAAAGGCAGAGGGGGAAGAGCGAGAGAGAGAGAGAGACAGAGAGAGAGAGAGAGAGAGAGAGAGAGAGAGCGAGAGACGAGAGAACGTAGGTCCATTTGGGTGTTTTAAGTGGCTCCGGCTCGTCCATTCGCGCATTGTAACAACGACGACAGAGGATGACGCTCCTCGCTTCTCGAGGTCGTGGAAGCGTAATTGATGGATAATTACGCGAGATTTATGGGGCTTCGATTTTTTTTCGCTAACTCCCCCCCCCCCTCCATTCCCCCGTACCACCGCGGAATTTATGAGTTTGAAATTTCGCGAGGGAGTGGCGAGTCCGGGCATTTTTTTGTCGCGTGGGCTCTCGCTTACATATATATATATATATATATATATATATATATATATATATATATATATATACACATATAAATATACGCACGCACACTCTTCTGTTTCCCCGTTTCTCATTTATTATTATACCTTCCTTTATGTTTTTTCGCTCTGTCCCCACTCGACACCCCCCCTCCCCGACGCTTTCGCCTCCCTGTGTCTTCTCCCCCCCCCCCACCCTCCACTCCCACCCACCACTCTCGCCGCGCTCGCGAAGAAGCGCGAGTGAAATAGCGCCAGTTTTATCGCGGGCGCGGGAATTTATTTATTTCCCGGCGCGACGCGATTGCGGTGCCCGGTACAAGCCTATATAATGGCGCGGACGATAACGAGCTTGTACACAGTTGTTCTGCTACAGTACGCGCCGTGCGCAGTTTTAGATACACCTTTCGCATTTTATTGCACCTGCGGGACTCTGCGGGCGAGCCGCCAGTATATATATATATATATATATATATATATATATATATATATATATATAGAGAGAGAGAGAGAGAGAGAGAGAGAGAGAGAGAGAGAGAGAGAGAGATATTCCATTGAAAGAGTATTAAATTCCGCTATTTATTGAAATTAATAATGCCATCCACCTCGTCCGCGACTACTTTATCGGCGACGTTGCACTTTATCCCTCGCGTGTCCGCGTATATCAATGAACGCAGATATCGGCGACTTCTACACCCCCTCCCCTCCCCCAACCCCGTGGAAATTTTTCCTTTTTTTTTAAACGTGGCCGGAAAGCTGAAAATGACACGCGGGCCGATAGCGGATCGCCGCTCCGACTGTGCGCGTAATTCACGATCTTAACAGCGCCGTCGCTGATTAAATTGTTGCCCGGGATCGCTTTCGAGGTAAACGGACGTTGGTTTCGTGTATGTATACGCGCGCGCATTACGTACGTTATGCATTCTATATGTTTACCCGATTGAACCGACGGCGGTTTACCTTCGTGGGATTTTCTCCGGTGTTAATGTTTTTCCTTCTGGTTGTATATATATATATGTGCATACAGCACTCTCCACGCGAATGGCAGCATATTATACTAAAATTACAGGGGCCTGGAGGTGGTGGGAATAGCTTTAAATTGTTTATGAAAACTCGAAATATTCACCTAAAGCTTATGCAATTAATAAATTTTCTATTCGAACTTTTTCTTATCGTTTGTGTTACTGAAAATTACTGAAAATACGTTCAGTAGAAATTCTATTTATTAAAAACGAGATTGCGGCAAATGCAATTTTCAGAAAAACTATACAATGTAATTCATCCTAATATGTATAAGTGTAATATATAATATGTAGGTAGTAATTATTCGTATATATATTTATAGTAAAACCTCGCTAATATTCGAGAAAATCCCTTGCTCCTCAAGATGCTCAAGTGGAAGAAGAATGAAAAAAGGAAACAACAAATAAATAAATAAAAACCGACCGCATCTCAGGAAAAGAATAATTTACGCCCGACTGCGAAAATACAATAAACTCGCTTAAATCACCTTGAGCGTCCTTGTTCAAAACTAAAGAGCCCGTTCGTATGTTCTCAAAGCGAAGGAAAAAAAAATAAATAAATAAAAAAGAACGAGCGAAAAATCGGCCGCCGCCTCCCTCGCAAAGAAGAAGTTCGACTTTAAAGAAAAAAAAAAAAAAAAAACAAGCGCAAACGCCCCGTAAATTTAGACGACCGCGCTAGCTTTCGTTTATCCCCGTGAGCGCGCGGTCACCGCACACATATATATGTCATCGATTCGGGGCGGCCAGAAAACATTTGGGTGGGGGGGGGGAGTCGAGCGAGGCAATAATCTCCTTCCCCCCCCCCCGCCCCAGACGGCCCGGTTCGTCGGAGTAGCAATAAATAAATCAGTCCTAACAGTCCCGCGTCGAGAGCAAGAACTCACGGTCCGGGGAAAAAAGCCCCCGAAAGAGCTCTCGCGCGCTTGTCTGAATATGTCCTCCCGGGACCGCGAGGGTCGGACGGGGGAGGCCTATTTTTAACTTGCAAAAATTACCTCTCCGCGCGCTCTTTATCCTTTGGCGAAATTGCGTGCGCGCGACTATTGACGGTCGTGTTGCCCGGAGGTGAGTCGCGCATGAGGTCAGCCGGTCTCTCCCCCCCCCCCCACGTCGCGTTCTCTTTCTCTCCCTCAGCTCCACGTTCCTCGTCGGAACAGCGGTTGCGTGTGCGGGGTTAGGGGGGGGGGCGAGGCGGCTAACCTCCCCCCTCCCCCCCCGCGCTCTCGCGAATAATGATCCATTTCGAGTAAATTATCTCCCCGCGTCCCTGCCGCCGCCACCCACCCCCCCCCTCACCCTCCACTCCCGCCCGGCCCTGCACGCTTCAGCCAAGCCTTCGAAAGAACCGCGCGCGGCGGCGTTGTCAGCGCGCGGGTCCCCCGTCGCCTCGGCTTCGGGCGCCTCGCGCGTGATGCCTCTATCAGGGGCACCGTCGGCGCGAGCCGACCCGTGGCAAGACCGCGGCGAGTGTCCGTCGGTCTCGGCGAGGAATTCGGAAATTATCGGTTGGAGCTTGGCGAACGTGCCGGCGCTTGAGGATGTCGCTCGACACGCCGAGGTATTTGTCTATATATAACATATATATATATATATATATATATATATATATATATATATATATATACACATATATATGATTAGCTCGTAGGTTGGAAAAGATTTAAGCTTATTAATTCGCTCAATGAGAGCTTTAATTGCGCCGTTTCTCACCGTGAATCGCTTAATGCGTCAATAAAAGTCCGGGTCTCGAATGAATAATTAGAACCGTTTTACTTTCGCTCCCGGTGTAGCCATAAAACAAACGCAATAGACGGGGGATTGCAAAAGATGATTTAATTATGGATGTATAAATATATATATATATAGATGAATAACGAGAAAGGGAAATTAACGGGTGTAAAAATATTACATATAATATACTGACGGCTAAGAAGGTGGAACCGCAATGGACTATTGCGACTGGTTGATTGGATTGTCCGATTTGCGTAATGTAATTGGAGACTCGAGTATTTGTGTAAAATTTGCTCGTCGTCACGTATAATACTTGTAAAAATTTACGATCTTCATGGGGTCTAAGGACAATCAAAAAGCTCATACAAATATTCCAAATGCTTGCTGATAAATGTACATTTCAGTTAAATGGATTTACCTTGGTTATCGATAGCTTAATGGATAATTCTAACAATTAGCGGAATTCTAGCTTAAAAAATTTTTTTTTTTTGATTATGCTAATTATATACATTCAGTGCATAGTTTCCTTACAGCGCGTAACTGCATTAGTAGATGGATCGATGCAGTTAAGCATCTCTAACTGAATAGAATATGAGATACAAATTCCCAGTTTTTGGTCCGTAAATAACCTAACCTTGTAAGGATCTATTAAATACGCGTAACCACCGTTACATAATCGATGGTTTATATTCTAAATTTTATCACAGAATTGAAATGCACGTTTCGGCCCCAATATTCGCATTATTTTTCGTATTATTTCATTCGATCAATGTATCTGCCGAGATGTGATGCAAATCGAAGGACGGCAAGCACGCGAGACAAATTATAATGCCATTGTCTGCGCTATTCGAATAGTATATACGTGCATTTAATATGAAATTTAGAACGGCGTGGCTAAAGGATCTTTGA
The DNA here is from genome assembly GCA_018907035.1 of Sycobia sp. Sy_11. Taxonomy (NCBI): domain Eukaryota; kingdom Metazoa; phylum Arthropoda; class Insecta; order Hymenoptera; family Epichrysomallidae; genus Sycobia; species Sycobia sp. Sy_11. Next base: position 72,189 of record JACCIC010000209.1, read on the forward strand.
ACCGTACACTAGAAAAATCATCTACATTAAAATATTAATAATTTAAGTAAGTGAAATTTTGTTGAAATCTGTAACTTTTCGCGGCTTGAAGATGTAATCATCGTTCAAGGCAGGTAATGATTTTGCCAATCTTAAAGTATTTCTTATTTTTATTATTATTATTAAACTTGGATTTAAAAAAGTGTATTAAGGTATTCCTATAATTTATATCGAATATACAGTCTCTCGAATTAGAATTTTTATGTTATCGGGGGGGGGGGGGATTCCGATATCAATTGTCAATTGAATTATGAATCATTTAAACTCGATTTGTCCTTTATTTCTGAGTTTATGGTCTTTTAGAAAATCAGATTCATCAGCTGGTAAACTGTTATTTCTTACAATTGCTAAAAAAGTAGGTCGAACACTTTGTGCGATTCTTAAACATCGATTGATTCCATGAAGGCCAAACAAAGTATAATGTAATGTAATATATACCTGCAATGTATAAAATGTTAATAATTTGCCATAAAGATAATTGCATTGATTTTGAGAATAGGAATTCAGCAATTTTTTTTCACACTTTATTTTAAAAAATCCTTTAATAATACTACCTTCGTAGAAACAGGTATACAAATTTAAATATCGGTGAATTGGGGGAAAACGTTTGAAACAATAAAAATTCGAATAGACTGTGTTTTAAACAAAAACGTTACGAACTCATTCGAAAAATATGACTCTTTACTGACATCGTCAAATTGAAAAAAAAAAAAAAAATCATTTGTTCATCTCTTAAATGGAAAGAAATTAAATTATTTTTTAGCGTGGATTATAATAGCTTAATTTAAATACTGTACAAGTATTTGATTTAAAAATCTATTTTGTAGATTTATTTTTTAATGTAATTTTTAGATGAGATAATTATATTAGTTTATTAAAAGACTTAAATAACGATAAAAAACATCGCGTAAATAGGATGTTTAATAATAAGTATAAGAATTACGAATTTTTGGTATGCATTTTAACTTTTTCCCATTAAATTTGCTCCTCCATGTCTAAAAGAAACAATGAAGAGGTAGGGTGAGGGGGTCCCATTGTGAACTAGAAAAGAATCTGACAAATTTGTATAGAATGCTTTTCTTTACGAGATTCTGTTACTAGGTCAATGGTTCCGACACTTTTCTAACATCTTATATATGTGTGTGTGCGAAAGCGCTCGTACATTATAATTATTAAAAACGGATTTGGAAGTTAAAATCCAGAGGCCTCTCTCCTACTTTTGTTGAAATTAAATTTAACAAGTCGAAATGCATAACATCTATACTATGTAAGCCTGATCGAAAGTATCGAATCGTTCTTTTGTCGATCTGCCGAGAAGCCCGTGTTCTCCAACTTGAAAATCTTAACGAACAGAGAACGATGACCTTGAATGTTCTCCAAGGACGATTTGGTGACTTTCGTGAGCTTCAAACTATACTTCTTGGTATATTTTTCTCTATTTGTATCTATTTTTTTTTTTTTTTTTTTTGGCTAAAATCCCTCATTTCCTAGATTTAGCCACGGACGGACAGAGGAGCGGCAGAAGAAGAGGATTTTTAGACTCCAAAATATAAGATAGACGTCGCAGTGAGTCGCCAAGGCAGCAACGCTGCCGCGGGCGCACCGCGAGGAAAAACACAGCGCTCGGCCGTCCGCCCCCCCCCCGTCGCAACCCCCCGCAAACAAAGCAAAAAGCCGGACGTGCACCAAGCGCCGCCCGGTCGCAGCCGTCGCCGCCACCACAGACGTTACCGATGCTCACACAAGTGCGCCACGCACTCAGTCACGCATCTTATATGTGTGTGTGTACGCTACACACACACACACACACACACACACACACGTCGGCAGTGCAGTGCCGCTTGTCCTCCTACGAAAACCCGACGAGTCTTATGTACGAGGGGGGCGGCGGGGGCGAAGGGGCCGATGGAGGAAGGGAGGGCAAATCCACTCACGAGAAACGAGTTCCACCAGCAGGTTCAGGTTCAGCCGGTCGATCGGATCGCGCACCTCTCTGCGCGTGCACGCGCCTCGCCCACGCCGTGCCATTGTGTCCCTCGTGCGTGTGTGCATATTATATATGTATATATATATATACTTACGTGCACATACGCGTCGCGTATATATATATATATATATAGATATATATATATATATATATATAGTCTCTCGCCACGCCGCCTCTCCGCAGGAAATCCCCCCCCTCCCGCACTTTGTGCTTTATTGTTTTCGCGGCAAAGGAGGACGCTTTATGAGCGCGTCCCCGATGCGAAATAAGCTGCACCACCACCGCGCTATATATATATATATATAAATATATACATACATATATATATATATATATATATATATATATATATATACATATACGAGCGCGCGCAACGTCGCGAACGGCGACAGGAGCAGCTCTCGCTCGACATTAGTCTCTTCCGAGACTCTTATCGTTTTGTCGCGTTTCTTTTGCAATTCTTCCTGAAATGCTCCCCCGGCGCGTCAGGATCTATGATGTATAAAATTATAATTACTTCGACGCGCGTTTTTGTTAAAGAATCTCTTATAGATGATTTTATGTGTTCTGTTTTTTTTTTTTTTATTTTATCGACAAGCCGTCGACTATCGTTTAATGTACATAAAGGACTTACGACTAATCGCTGAATAATTTCAGCATATCCTCCGACGTATCCTCGCCATCCCCCTGCGGCTAATTGGATATTAAGCAATCCCCCGCGTACCTTATACGTCCCGACATTACACGCGGAATGAATTGTTTAGCCCCGCATCGTTTTGCGGAATAGAGCTATATTACGCATACGTATACAGGTATGCGCACGGGCCGCCAATTAAACCGCGTCATAAATAAGCGACGACCTTGCGAAATATCGAGACCGCCGCGCGCGCGCGCGCGCCTATTCCTTCTTCCACTCTGTGCATTATATTATACGTTTGCGAGGCGTAGGGTGAAAAACGACCTCGGCTCGATCCACCTGACAGGCGGGAGAAGCGTGGAAAGAGAGAGAGAGAGAGAGAGAGAGAGAGAGAGAGAGAGAGCGCGCCAGCTTTCTATTCAATTTTCGATTTCCTTGAATCGAGCGAAGATCGGTTGCGCGGGTGCTATCCGCGATTCGTTGAACTAACCGCCCCCGACCCCCCTCGGCTTTCTTTTGTCTCTTTTTTTTACATTCTAAGCGAGAAAATGCTGGCTACCCCCCCCCTCCACCCCATTCCCCCCTCGCCAAAGACGATTCAAATTTGAATCGCATCTATACACACACATATATATATATATATATATATATATATATATAAAAGCGGCCTTTCGTATAAGATTAATCGGCATTCCGATACGCTCGAAAATCCTCTCCACGGAAGATCCCCGCCGACCGATCAATCGGCGCTGCGCGGGCGACGGCGACGCTGACGAATGGCCACGGTTCATCTTTTCCCGTTCGCGCGCGCGCGCGCGCGGCGCTGCTCGTTCCAACCCCCACCCACCCACCCCACCCCCCCCCGCTTCCAGAGGCGCGCTATCTCCCGTCTCCTTCCGCGGCGTCTGTGTCCGCGCTGCGGCCTCGTCCCTCGTTCTCTCTCCCTGCTCCCTCCCGCCACAGTCGGTCCCACTCGCTCTCTCTGTCGCTCTCTCTCTCTCTCTCTCGCTCTCTCTCTCGCTCTCTTGATGCAGCGGCGATGTGCACGTAATACGTCGGAGCAGCACCGTCCTCCTCTCGGATATTTTACGATGGCCAATAATTACGAGTCTCATTATATTTTAATTAGACGCGCACCGGCGATTATTCGGCCGGGCCTTCATTAATGCCCTTTACGAGGCGCGCTCTGTCATTCTCCCTCCGCACCCTCCCCACCCCCTCCCACTCTCTCTCTCTCTCTCTCTCTCTCTCTCTCTCTCTCTCTCATTAAATCTCAACGTTGAATAATGATTCGTTAAAGGAGGAGAAGTGCGCCACGGGAACGGATCCGAGAGCGAGATGATCCTTTGTGCGGGCACTGATAAAATGCGCGCGCTCGAGCAACGCGAGCCCCGCCGCCGCCGCCGCCGCCGCCACCGCCGTCGACCGTTTGCAATATACAAAATGTAGAGAGACGTACGAAATAGCGCAAACGCGTACCGATGTCGCGGCCGGGGGAGGGGGGGGACTGATGTTAAGCTCTACCGTTAGTCGAACAGCTCTTGCCGTACCGCCGTGCTAAGCTCGGGCCAGCGTGCTTTTCGTCAGAGCACGCCGACCGATAAAATATTGTGGCGCTGTGGAATTTTTAAATTTCGGCTATGCTTTTGTATAGATCGAGGTTTTTTGTTTTTTTTTTTTTTTTTGTTTTTTTTAATACCTTAGAAGAGAGAAGGGGGGCAGTACTTTCGGTAATTTTTATGGACAGCGATCTACGAATGGATTTGATTGACCAGAGTATTATTTCGGTGATCCCGAGACGTCCCCGGCGGAAATTCCAATCCAAGAGCCGATTAAATGTAGGACATCTCCCTAAAGCTTACAGATACTACTTTATGTATACAAATGCCCATCGTGAAACATAGTCACCGATTAGCGCCAATATTTTGATGCATGAAGTGAGCAGCAACCAATAGGATCTCAATAAAAAAAAAAATATTTTTGTTTCAAGAACGCGTCACGATAATTTTTTCGTCTTTTTTTTAAACAGAATCGAGGTTCGTACACTATTACGCAAATGGTCATACGTAGATCCGAGCATAATCGAGCAATAAATATTAATAATATAGTAATAATTCATGGGAATTATCAATGACAATTTATAATAGCAATAAAATGAGAATAGAGGTTAAATTCTATTTTTACAACGTTGATTTCGAAAAATTTATAGTCCTGCGCCTATGAGAACTGTTAATCAAAAAATTATAGATTGAAACAGAAAAATTACAGAAAATTCCGTTGAAATCCTAAAACTTTTCGTACGGATGTCCTTTACACATATTATACATATTATTTGCTTATCCAATTCTAAATAAATCGTTAAAAAAAGAAGAAAAAAAAACAAATTATATTCAGTTTTCTGTAATAACTTTAAAGAAAGATTATCATTTATTTTTAATTATTTAATAGTAATTGATTTACTATATAGAAGCGTATATAAAATATTTTTCGTTCGAAAAATATTGACCAAACTGGGAGCAAATTAAAAAATCGATGAACGTAATTTTTGTTCAATACAGACTTGATGACTGAATAATAGAATTATCAAGAATTGTATTTGTGAGTTTGCGCGGGAAACATCGTAAGTAAAGAATATAAACATTCCAATTGGCAAACATTTTTTTTCAACATGATCTGACAAGCAGTTTATACCTTCGCTTTACTTTTCTTTCAAATTAAATATACATAGTAACTCGTTATTCTTAACATATGTACTGATAAAAAATGAAGTAAAAATAAAGTTTGTATCCTTTGGAAATTACGGAAGCTTTTCTTCGTCAAATTTAAATTTTATAACTATCTTGTTATGAATGTTACTCCACATACTGTCATCGATTATGCGCCCGTAAAAGAAAAAAAAAACGTTAAAGTTCCAACCTGTTCTAACGTGATCATTGGTATGGACATACGCAATTGTCTACGTACCGGCGTAAATCGCATTCAATATACGCACCCAGTTACCAGTTTTAGGAAATAATATAATAATTCAACCTATCGGCGACCGATCTCGATGCCATAACTATAAGCGTGAAAGCCCGATCTAGAAATTAGAATTGGATAAAAATCAGAGCTAACGATATGCGGATGCGAGGATAAAGAGCACTGTTGACGTTAGGCTTGACAAGGTGGCCTATTTGAGAAAAGTAGGGACATTTCGCGAAAAACTTCAATCGCCTATGATTTATGAACAATCGATTAAAAAATTTTCCCGTACTCGCTTCGACACTCGACAAAGTCGACCTCGGGCTCGACTGGAGAATTTTGAAAAGAACAACATTCTCCATCCAGAGCGCTGAAGACAAAGAGTCGATTGTAACCTAATCGTAAGGACGCTCGAAAAGAATAGCTTGACACATACTCGAAAGTTTGACCAGTAATTGATGATTTTTCATTTATTATCGATAATCAGCGTACCGAGCCCGTGCTCGTGACCAGAGTGTCACGGTAAAAACACAACGGCGGACGCCTTTATATACGCAGTGCCGTCTAAAACGCGTACGATTCGTGACGATTTTTCATAGCCCACTTATGTTTACGAATGCATTTCTGCTACGAGATTCATCGAACATCTAAACATCACGCCCGCGCTCGTTTGCTCCGATCTCGCTCGTTGGCCGGTATGAAATATAACGACGTTGCGCCATTACATATCGAGGACGGGCGTTATTGAGCAAAATTTTCGATCGCCGCCGAAAATTCGATCGGCCGTCGCCGCGTTCGGTCGCGAAGATTGGTTCGGACACGCGCCAATGATATATAATATGTACATAAATATATATATATATATATATATATATATATATATATATATATATATATAGTGAAATCGGGGCGACGAAACGACACAGGACAGGGAAACGCGAGCGCGCGCGATCGAGGGGAGTTGGCGGGAGGAGGAGTTTTATCGTTATTTTCCCGCGGGCTGTGTACACGCGTACGTGTTAAAGGAGCGTTTCGCGAATCGATCCGATAAGGCCTCGATGGCTTATATGGCTTTTAGGTGTCACCATCGACTATATAACCGGAATAACAAGTATATTATTGGAGTATATAATAATCAGATTGATAAGGATTTACAGTAATGAAAATTAATTTTTTCCTTATAATTTATATATACGCCACCCAAGATATATATATATATATATACGAGCAATACCAGGGCTGTCCACGCGAACTTACGAGCCGTATAAACCCATTGCCAATGCGTTATACGGGAGCGACATAATATATTCGCGGATACGAGGATATTTGATATACGCGAATCGATAATTAAAACGCGCGCGTGATTTTTTTTACCCCCTCCCCTCCCTCGCACGCATCGGGCTGCTTAATTGTTAAAAGTCGCAGGTTCCAACTATATATATATGGTTTATTTGCGCAGCTAGAATTTCACGCCGATTTTATGTCGGCGAAATTTAATGGGTGTGCGGTCTTTAACATTTCCGTATACGCGTATAAACACACCAATAATACTGACCGGGATTGTTATATGATAAAATTAACAAAACTGAAGCGAATGGAAAGTCTCGGATAATGCGGGTGGTGTATAAGAAAATATCTTTGCTCGGCGACGCGAAGATAAAAAGATTTCGCGAGTCGCAGGATACTTTTCTTTTTTTTTTTATACAATCGGTGCTAATGTATAGAGAATTTAGCCAATCAACGTTTTAAAGAAAGTCGCATGTCTATTTATATTATCAATATAGTATTACAGAAGTACTAACGAAAAACGCGATTCCCCCCCCCTCCCACCGTGTTTGTCGGAATTGTCAAACAGCCGGCATTGCAAATATTCACTCTGATCTGCGTATGCAGTAGATATACGAGGATCGAAAATAGTTCCATAATATAGAAATTAGTGCAGCGAAAACGTGCTCTCGTCTATCGTACTAGATAAATTTTGACCATAAAATTTTTTTCAGCTAATGTAAAATCGGCGTACCTGGTGAAAATGCTCAGCAGTTAGCCGTAAGCGAGGTATTTTGTTATGAAAGAAACTAGAAACACGGTGCTTGTATTCGAAATTAACTAGAAATATAAGCGACGCGTTTTCTCCGCTCATTCCGACCGATTTATAGATGAATTTCCTAAACCTATTTCTTAAGCATTTACTACTCAAAATAGTTTGTAACGCATAAATGTATTTGAGGTTGTGTTTAAAATCTACCTTAAAAAAGTCTTGAAACTAGATATAAGATATATAGCCTTGCTAAAAAAATTATTATCTTGAATATGAATTCTTATATAAATTGATTGACTTTAACATTATTTTAAATAGTAAATTGTAAATTTTTATCAAGCTTAACTAACAAACCAATAATTGAAGTCGCTATAAGATAACGCAGAATAGTATTTTTTAATTAACTTTCATACGAAAGTTACCAAGATGATTGGAAAACAGACTTTATTATTCCTTTATAATTCTTTCAATTTTGTTAGTTTCCGTATCTCATGATTTTTCTTTTATTAAATAAACAAATGAAATAAATTGTTCATTTACTAGCCACTAACAAGGTTGACAATTACCCCAATTTCTACCCAGTTTGTAACTGGTCTTTACACCTTTAATTTCTACCTTTTTCTCAATTTTATTGACAACCTTCAGATTTTGCATTCTCAGATGTTCCTAGTTTCTAGCCACGATGAGTGCACTCTGCTCTTACTATGCAATCACTACTTTCTTATCGGATTTCGACGAGGGGTCGAAAATTCCGTAATAATATTCGCGTAAAACCGTTACTAACAACACATGCGTAACCATCGATAATTCGACGAAACTTACCGAATACTTTATACTATAAACACCCCCGCCATCTGCAATTTGTCGCCCTTCCAACCCGCCGAATTACTGCGTATAATGACAAGTTTCATTGACAGAGTCAATGACAATTTTTAGCCCGGACATCGCAGAGACGGCAGTCCTCGCCTCTTGAACTTTTTACGCGCCTACCTATTATATGTGTGTATATATATATATATATATATATATATATATATATATATATATACACATAGCGGCAAAATCTAACGGGTCGCATCCGCGAGAGGCGAAAATCGCGGTCGCCCACGCGCCCTCGCACGAGACCGGAAGTAATCGCAGCCGCGGAGCAATTTCCCGCTGGGGAGAGCGTCTTGGCGGTGTCGCTTGAACCCGATACCGACACGAAATGCTCGCCCGCTCCCCCTCCCTCTCTCTCCCTCTCACTCTCTCTCTCTCTCTCTCTCTCTCTCTCTCTCTGCCTAGAAAGACCCTCTCCAAGAAGACGCGGGGAAGGAGCGCTGGCGAGCTGCAGGTGCGGCGACGCGACGCGTGGGTGTCGCCTTACGTCCGGGGTTACGGGCAACTCTCTCCCTCTCTATCCCTCTCTCTCTCTCTTCGCTGCAGGAAGCTGGTACCGATGATGTCTTCTCTTCGGAGTAATATAAGTGTATATATATACATAGGGAGGAGGTTCAGAGGATCCGGCGACGTCCCCCCCCCCCCGCCTATATAACAGCCTCATCCTGCGCGCGGCTTTCAGCGAGCTGCGAGCCTCCATTATCGGGCTAATAGCCCTTGTGTACACGCATGGACACCCATACATTCATATACTAGCGTACAGGCGAAAAATACCCCGCCAACCGGTCGCGCGCGGACCGCGAGGATGCGGGCGCGACGGCGGAGCGGGGGTGGGCGGGGGGGTGCCGGCTTCGCCACGCCTTTGTAAACGCAACGCATCCTCGTGCGTATTATAGTAGCGAGAGCGCAATTCCGTCGCGTAGGCCGAGGGCAGAGGGGGGGGGAGGCGTTCGTCATTCTCAAGCGTTCCGTAATTGGCCGATTAGGCAGTCGTCGGATTCGGCTCGGCGACGCATCTGTGTTTCGTCGCGCGTTAGCTGGCACTCGCATGATATACGCACGTGCGGAAGAATACAGATTTGCGGCGCTGAATTGGCGCTACATGACACAATCGACGGATAAGGACTGAAATAAAGGATAATGTTATTTGTTGATAATTTAAAATTATGTTGATTACGTTCGATTGATGATTTTGAGGAGGGGTCGTCGTCAAGAGCGGTTAAAAAAATTAATTTAATTTTTACAATTCTCAAAGGTTATAATACGTAGAATATATTTCGTTATTCGAGTTCAGAGAGTATAGTTCACTTTAATATATTCTATACATATATGGATTATAAAATTAAATAGAATAAGATATTATTAAGCAATTAGTATTTACACGTATTTGTGTACACGTGTTTTCATTCAATGCCTTAAACCAATAGAATCAGGCGCCGACAAGTGTCGGATTTAATATATAAGAGAAGTAACAAAAACATTGTTTTGCACTCCGTAGCTTAATAAATAAAGAAAATCTCTGAATTGTTTAATCCCTTTAGATTTGAAAAAATACTTAAAAAATTAATCGTATTTTGCGATCGTTTAGTGATAACCTCGCCTGAAATATTTTATCGAGCAATAAAATGCTTTTGTAAGACATTATACGTATACGACCGTATGATACATGAAAATTTTTCGGACAATAAAGGTGAAAAGCCGACTCGGGCTTACAGAGGCAAGGAGGTAAACTCTCATATGGATTTTTCCTTCATGATTGCAATGATTTCAATAGATTTCTAAATAATTTATTTCAGAATTCGTGATGGATTGACATGACTTTAATCAACTTGAATCGGAATCATTTCAAAATATCTTCTGTATCTTTTATTGACTGCGGGTGGGAAAAAAAAATCTTTTTTCATTATCAAAATTATTAGTAAAATATCGTGATTCTTTATTAATAATTTTCTTTTATCAATAATAAATACAGTTTTAGCTTATGAAACAAACAAGCTTTTTTTCATATAGCTCTATTTGATAATGCTTCACCACTAAATTCGATCAAGTTTCAAGGTTGATGAATTGCTTCAACCACTTTTCGGCAGCTGTTCTATCTTCTATTAAGCCCCCAGATATGAAAAAATTATTAACGCTGTCTTATCATGGATCACGTTTATCTGCACGTCTCTATTAAAAACTGCCCTGAATACAATAGAAACATTTTCGAAAATCCCCGTACGCTTCAGCCCCGCGCAGTCGAGCCCTCTTGTCTATATAAATATATTCCGTTATCCGGACTAACGAGGAACATATGACGCAGCCGCGAGTCCTACGCGTCTATCCCGCAAAGGAAGCTTCCGAGTTAAAACGAGGAAGCCCGGTGCGCAGCTTCTCCCCCCCCCCCCCGCACCGCCGTTTCGTCTCCCCGTGTCCTCGTTGTAAACGAAACGGTTTCCTCGGGAATCCACCTAACGTCCCGTATATAACGTTTCTGATCTAAATCTATATATATAACGTTAGCGTTGCCCCGCGCCTGACGAAATAAATGGTCTCGCCGTCGAGAACGGCGAGGACCAGCGTCAGGGCCGGGTGCAGTGGTTGGTTCCGCTCTCGCCTGCCCCCCTGCTCCTCTGTCGAATAGCAAACAACAATATTATTCCCTTCTTTCTGAAAAAAGCAACTCTACGAATGTAGAGTTGCTAATGTTATATATAGATACATATAGTCTTTGTCGCGCTCGAGTACCCCGCGCCACTCTCTGCGCCCTAATCTGGCCTAACGGACGTATGTGTTAATGCGTATATCATCGACCGTAAATATAATTTACAGCGCGGCCTCACCGTTCGCATGGCGCTTAAAAAACGGGAAAACATAGCAGCTTGACGAAACGGTGGGGGGTAATATAGGTGGCGGGGGTGCCGATAAGAACCGAGAGCTGGCCAGAGAGCAGAGAATGAAGGAAGCACCGGCGGCTGGGGTGGGGTTGGGGGGGGGGGGGGGTACGCGGCGTACTTCGCGACAGGTTCTACGTGGATCGGCGCGCTCCGGCGACTTGCCTCGAAAGCGGATACGCGGTGTCGGGGCACTTATGCTCGCTACGTATGAGCGATACGTATGAGCGATAGGCGACCCCGCCTGGCGCGGCCGCCTGTCGCAGAGGAGCGAGGGAAGGAAGGCTCTATCGGCGCGAGAACGCGTCTAATAGCCTTCACAACATATATATATATATATATATATATATATATATATATACACATATCGCAAACCCATACGTCGAGAGTGTCTGGCGCACCACCTGCTATGGATCGTAGTAGGGCGTCGAGGCGAAGTCGCGGCGGCCGCGACCCCTACGCAGCGCGAGGGGGGGGGGGGCTGTGTATCGGACTGTGGCCGGATTTGGAGAGGGATGCCCGGCCCGATAATAAAGAGGGCCCCGGGCACTTGTCGCTCGCTCTGCCGGGGCCCGTGTGTCGGCTGTTAAGATAAATGTTTAAATTTTTTTTTAATGCTCGAGGCAAGCCTTGGGACGGGCGGCTCGCGACCGAGGGAAACGAGTACTTATTGCGTATATGCCGTTATAATGTTTTTTTTTTTTTTTTTTTTTTTTGTTATCCTTCCGGTAAATAGTCCAGATATGACGCAGGCTCGGAAGCTTCTGTCGTAAGACTGGGCGGTTGTAGACGTATATGAAAGCACCGACAATTGTTATTCGTATAGATAAATCACGTTCTTTCCCACGGCGTTTTGCAATAAAAAAAAAAAAGGGCCAAAGATAAAACATAAAACAGACGATAAGCGAAAGCAAATCATCAACTTGCTGGAACATCTTATTTCGATTTGCACGGTTGTACAAGTGTTTTTTCTTTGTTTTTTTTTTTTTTTTTTTCTTTACGAGCCTCGATTCACGAGTCTCTAATTAGCGCATTTGAAAAGCACGCCGTGCAGACGGCAAACGTGCGAATGCAAGGAAATTGTACATTGCCGTGTATTAAATATATTTTGCGATTATTCAAAAAAAAAATAAATAAATAAATAAAATAAAAGGCAAAACTGATTTTTGTTAATTGTACCGTATACGTATCGGTATTAAGTATCAGAAATTACGCATCGGAATCAAACGAATCTTGGAATCTTCGGAAAACGCGCGCTTATCGCTGAGAATACTGGACATTATTCTTATTCATACGTATATATCATTGGCAATACGCGTCGGAATCCTCAAAGACCGTACTTGCTGCAATGCGATACAATTGCAAGCATCAATGGCTCTAACGATGCAAATGTGAAAGAAAAATGCCATTAAGGAGCCCCCATTGAGCGGGCCATTAATTCGGCTCCCTGAAAAATCCGCCGGGGCGCGCGTTTCCCATTCGAAAATTTACGGCGGCCAATTCTCGCGCGCGCCGAACGGGCGCCGCGCAATACGCGGGCAATGCTCGCGCTTCCCGCCCCCCGTCCCCGTCTCCCCCCTTGCGTTATTAAAGCGCGCGACCCTTTTATTACGATTCCGCCTCAATTATATCATTCGTGACGATAAAAGCCCCGGGGTTTTACGCGCGACCGTATATATTTATAGGTATGCGCGCGTGCCGCGCGCGTTCGCTCATAGCAGCTGGGAGCGAGAGAGAGAGAGAGAGAGAGAGAGAGAGAGAGAGAGAGAGAACGAGCTCGGGGTCCCGCGGGTACGGGGCGCGGGCGCGCGCGGTTCATTGGTTCCTCAAGGCCCGAACTTCCCTCGCTCCAAGACGGCTGGCTGCTGCGGCGACGCCGCGCTATATTATCTCGCGGACCCTCGCCCCCCCCTCCCCCCGAGTTCTCGTCTGTATCGCGGTATCGCCGCGTGCACCGATCGCCTGACCACTGTCGTCGTGTACGCGCGTACGCGTTCGTCCGTACGCGTGAATATGGAGGCAGTGCACCCTGACACTTTGTATGGCAGCGCCGACAGGAAGGAAGGGGATAGTTGGGAGCGCAAGAGAGAACGAGCGTGGAACGAAGACATATATATATATATATATATATATATATATATATTTCTACATATATATGAACGTATGTGCCGGTGCGCGCGGCAACCGCTGGCCAGCTTCCTCCTCCTGTCGCTGCGACGCGACTACCGACGCGCGGATCAGGTGACGTTAAAATTCTCGATACTCGAGGAGACGGACGCTCCGAGAGAGAGGCGACGATGAGCAGCTCCTCTGATATATTTACGGCCGTACGGAGCAAGTGAGAGGGATTTAGAGAAGGTGCACGAGAGAAGGGTGTGCCGGTGCAACGATCGAAAAAAAAAAATTAATATGAAATAAAGAATCGCCTGGCTCGACAGAAAAAAGAAGGGCGTATCTCTAGATTCTCTTTATTGCTAAGTTTGGTAATTTATATAAAAGCACTGTCAGATCTGAACTTTTTTAGGGACTCATCCAATATTAGTCGTTCAAAAATAAAAGAGAATCAGTTGATACACTATCTGTAATAGATAAACAAAGATATTGCAATTCAGTTCAAATAAATTTTTTTTTATTTTGTTTTATAGAATGTTTGTATTTCATATCGTATACGTGAATGTATAACATGCCAAGAAGTTCAATTATCCATATTGATATTATAAAAAAAATTGGATCTAAGAAAATATTTATTATAGAAACATTTCGAAGATGCGACGAATCAAAAATATCATGCAATAAAATATTCTTTTAAAGTTACATTCTAAAATTAGTAATTAATCAGAATCAAAATAGTAATTTCTAAAGAAGAAATTGGCATTTGGATGAAATATATGAATAAATTTATTATACGAGAATTCTTTTAAAACATTTTTAAATCAATGCCAATGAACAAATTAAGTACTGTTTAAATAAATAATAAGAAATAATAATAATTAAATCGTATAAAAGTGTATAATAAAGAATTTGAAAAAACTTTACATAAAAAGCATTGAATACAAAAAAATTAGTATATGAAGAAAATTCTAATATAAAATACCTTCTAATATGAAAGATTGATATTCTATAGAATTATGAGAAAAATAATGAAAACATCATCCTGCGGATAAGAAGAAGGTTATAACGATCTATTACGGCCGCATTATGTGCACCCGTTACGAGTTTGTCAGGCTGCTATTCAAATGACAGGAGGCAAAAAACGCGAGGCCACTCGCTGCACTCGTACATGTGCGCCATACGAAAATACTGCGGCAGTGTGGCGTCACTTCTAATTTTCGACCAATCGAATGGTAGAAATGGAAAAATAACGCTACTGTTCAGAAATCGACTGAAGCGGAGTATTGTCACGCCGAGCCAATGGCCTAATGACGGGACGAACGAATGATAACCACGAATTTTACTTCAAATCATGCCATTTTTAATACGCGGCTATATTGGTTATACAAATATAGTCCACGAAGACTGATGAAAAACTGGCCGGGCACTTCTCTATTCATTGTTAATGCTTCTCGTTCGTCGTGCCGAAAACTTAATTAACGCAAATGTTTGAGCTGCTGATCATTAAACTAACCATTTTTGACCTAGGCATTCTTTTCATTTCTTGCGGAGATGTGACAGACACGATTGAATATACAGTATTTCGACTAGCGCAGAGAAACGACAGTTCAAGAATGAAATTATTTTTCCAGAATTTTCAGAAATAAGCTCAAGCCGAGGATAAACTCCCGAAAAGCGTCCAAATGCGATTTTTGCTGAAATTTTGTACAATTGTGTTTTTTTTGGGAGGGTGGAGGGTACTGATTACGAACATCAAAAAAAAAACAGAGAAAGATGTGGATTTCTGGAACTTATCGCGGAAAATAAGAAAAATTATAAAAAATATTACCATCCGTGGGGGTCTGGCTCCCTCTACGATTCGTTCTCCAAAAACTTACTACAGAAACCTTTGAATGCATTTCTTCTCAGGACAGACTGTTGGTATAGAGACAAAAATTCATAGGACAAAGAGGATTTATTTGAATGATTTCTCGAGCGATGGTTTCAAAAATCGTTTCAAAAAGATAATGAGCGATTTTCGCGACGAAAATTCAATGCTTGCCAAAGGATAAAGTCCACAAAGTTCAGACGGATGCGGTCGCTATACTCGAAATACAGCCAGTGCGCTCGAAGTACAGCCACGAAACGTCGATTTTCAGGAAAAAATTAGACCATAATTACTGAACTTTTCTGCGGGAATACAGCTTCTATCGGCAATAACTGATCGAACAAAGAACGCGACTGTTGAGAAGATCTATATCTTTTGTCGGATCTATTTTCAAAAATTTTTCGTATCTTCTCAGATGAATTTGAAAAATCGTTACTTTTAGGATTGTTTTTTACGGATCTCAAAATGAAAATATCATTACCGCCAAAGATGCAACGATCGCCCTAATAACGTTTTACTAGGATGAACATATATCATTCGGTCCGAGGCTTCGCCGGGTGGAAAAATCACAACGAACAAACGGTCGTTTATATATATATATATATATATATATATATATATATATATATATATATATATATATGCGCGCCAAACGACTTCCAATCAATGGCCGCTCAATTAAGCGCCGATAAGGGGTTAAACGGCATCGCACCTCGCCGGTACCGCGAAACCATATTCATTATCCGGCACGACTTCTTGTACGCGCGCGTGCGGGCGCTACACCGAAGCGCCGGGGCACACTAACCGCCCGCCGCCAGTACATATCTACGGAGGGCTTCCTCGTATCTCTTCATCGCCCCCCCCCCATCACCTCTTCTCTCTCACTCTCTCTCTCTCTCTCTCTCTCTGACTTACCCACATTTTCAAGCCTCGGTAACGGATCCGCGCCGCGCGGCAAGGTGCAAGTTCAAATCGATTAGCGCGGCGGGGGCTGAGGGGGGAGGGGGGGCGGGATCGTTATATACACCGACGCTGCCGACTGGCCATTTTTCTCCCGACACCTCGCGGCTGATAGATCCCTCGCGCGCGGCCGTCGGAGGGGGTCGGGGAGGGATCCATTACGGAGTATGGACTTCCTGTATAGGTTGAGCTATAGAGAGGGACTTTTGCACACACGGCGAGTAATATCTCGCTCTTACCTCTCTAGCTCTCTGTCTCTCTCTCTCTCTCTCTCTCTCTCTCTGTCTAAGTGTACGATTACATTACATTCATACGTACTGGGTGTCTCAAATGATCTCTGTTCGTACCTGGTAGCTTGGTAATAACCGGGGGAAAGTCGTGTACGAGGGTGGTTTGCATTTTGTAAGCTTGCATAGTAAATAAACGTAGCTCCATCGCCGCGCCCCGATATTTGCCGTCGATCGACTGCGGCGAATTTGGCCCTCGACCGAGGGATATGGCAATTGTGAAGACCGGCGGAAACTTGAAGTCAGTTCGGAATAAAATTAACTGAATTTCGAAATTTCGATCCGAGCTAATCATATCCATAATTATAAACAGCTACAGCCTCTATCGTTATTCTTCAGGCTACACTCAGAGCGTGCGCTCGGCCTTTCAATCTCGATCCGTGTCCCTCGACCGCGAGTCGAACAATCATTTTTATTTCTCATGCAAAAAGCAAAAATTATTTGCAACTTCTGAAGATACGTACAAACTGCGTATTCGACGTCCCCCGCTTATAAACGATCCGGTAGTGCGAACAATCATATTTGGGACACCCTGTGTATGTACGTGTATATATATATATATATAAAGTTGGTTCGCCGCGGCGGGCGCGCACGCGCCGTTACTGTTATGCAAGACATAATAGGGTAATAATGGTACGGTACGCGCACGCGCGCGAGCGCCTCGGTCGGTAACGCAGGGTGGAGTCAGTCACGATCGCGGCTCTGACGTAACTATCTCTCGTTACTGCTTTTCTTCTGCTTGTCTTACTTCCCGCCCCCCTGCGCCCCTGCTTACATCCAGATCTATTGCTGTCTTCCTCTCTAATTTGCCGCTCCTCTCTCCCTCTCTCTCTCTCTCTCTCTCTATCTCTCTCTTTCTCTCTTGCTCCATCTATCTATCTCATTCGCCTCGCGCGCGTGCTCACCGGCACTAGCCTGTAGCCAGGCTCAATTTTAAGCCTCGGATCATTTAACGGACCTGGCTTGTGTTTTATTGATGTTTTCCTATCTCTCTCTCTCTCTCTCTCTCTCTTTCTTGGGAAGCGCGCGCGCGATTTGACAGCTCAAAAGTGTGTCCATTAGTTTTAAGCGATCGGGAGCGAGGATAAAAAGTTTTTAATCGCTCGGGACACCAAAATTGTCGTCCCGTGATCTATTTTGCATTGCGTAATTCCGACCAGCCGGATTATTAACTACTGTTCCTTCTGTTCATCCAATATTTATGAGATTAAGAGATATATAAATAATTTTTGAATTATTTTTTTCAAGTCTGTCGTCCGTACACACACACACACACACACACACACACACACACACACACACACACATATATATAGAAAGAATTTTAATGTTCTGGTCCTTTACAATCAGTAGTATATCAAATAGCCCCCCCCCCCACTACCCACGAACTGGCGTTGTCGCGATTTCAAAAGAAAATGATTGTATGTACAAAAGTGCGGAATGCCGTTTGGTAATTTTGAAAGCGTTATTGCAAAATTTATCCCCGCAATTTAACGGTTTTGGCATCAGTCAAACCTTTAAACGTTAAACCGCATTTCTCTTTCAAACGCAAGTGCGGCGAATCCCCGGCGTCTCGCCATCTCGCATCCCACCCATTGCCATCCCCGCGCTCTTTTTCCTTTCTCTCTCTCTCTCTCTCTCTCTCTCTCACCATCTCTATCCCGTGATTATCCGCTCCGAAAGTGCTTTGGGGTGTATGCATTGCGGGGAATGGCATCGTTCACGTTGCCCTCAAAATTGTTTCGATCTATTGCCAGTGACTTATCGGACGTTTACGTTTATATATCAACGAAACTAGCGGTTGTCAATCTCCCGCAAATGACTGCAATATTGACCGACCGTCCATGAAAATCCGACGAGGTATGTATGTATGTACTTATGTATATATGTATATATATATATATATATATATATATATATATATATATATTCAGCTTTTACGAGCGCCTCATAAAATATGCCTATAGTATAAGTATTTACAATTTTTTTTTCGTCGCTGGCGTATAGAAAGTCTCCGTTCTGAAATTTGGTGCTTGCTTTCAAAAAAAAAAAAAAAAAAAAAAAAACACAACAACAATACTCAAATTAACTCGCGAACGCGAGGCAACAAATTAGCCGCGTCGTTGAGTCGTGAATGGTAAATTGCCAATGACAGATGGCAGCGAGAGAACAGAGCAGAGTAAACTTTAAACGTATTAGAGGCAATTACGCGAGCTTCTCGCAAACCCAAGCCGGTGTATTTCATAACAATGTTCGTTGTATTTTTGAGGTAAACAATTGGTGAAAATGAAATACTCCCTAACGAATGATTTTTCTCCTCGTTTGTCTTCATAATATGTATATATATATATATATATATATATATATATATATATATATATATATATATCTTTTGTATTTAGCTGAGCACAAAACATTATAAATTCAAAATTCAGATTTAAGTATCGTTATATGTTGTTTTCGCGAGTCCGTATAACGAGCTAACGTGTCTCCCCTGACGAGTTCTTTCTCTTCCACCCTCCACTCCCCCCCTTCGAATTGGCAGCTATTTCGAAAATACAAAGGTTTTTCTTTTTTTTTTTTTTTTTTTTTTTTTACAAAGAACGAAACGGCCACGTGTCGCAACGCCTCGCCCGAGATACCGCGGCGCTAACCGGTAACCCGGGCCCCGTATACAAGTGAGCAAAAATGGATTTTAAACCTGGAACGCCCACTTAATCGGCGCTTCTTCGCAATGCGAATGCTCCGCATCGCCAACGGCCAATCCACGGGAACATAATGGGTTCGAGTCGGCGCGGTCGTCCGTTGGCCTCTCGATTCGGCAATTCCGGGTGGAGTTAGTCACGAACTCGATCGATGGACGAGGCGGGCCGGGGGCAGAGGGGGGGGGGGTGAGGGAGACGGATAAAGAGATAGCTAGAGAGACAGATAGAGGGGGAGCGGGGGGGCGAGAGAGAGAGAGAGATAAATTTAAGTGTATTGGTAAGTTCGTAGCTGAAAAAAAAAAATGCAAAATAAAAGAGGAAGAGAGAGAATCGAGTTTGCTTGCACCATAGATATCTCTAGACCTCGCTCCAATACCAAGAGTGGCCCACTTTTTCGAGTCCGCCTTTTTCATCTCTATTTTGAGAATTCGCGCTATTGCGTTTCACACGCGCGCGCGCCCGAAAGGCAAAAATTGACGAAAATACGACCTATATATATAAATAAATATATATATATATATATATATATATATATATATATATATATATATATAGACAGTCATCGTTACATACCTTCGATTCGGAACGAGTTGAGCCGTGTCAAAAACAGATGCCCTCCCCGTATTGCCGAGCGTATCGAAAAGAGCGTATACAAGCCTGCCAAAATTCTTCGCTCATGTATATGTATATATATATATATATATATATATATATATATATATATATATATATATATTCGAGTGAATATCTCGTTTAATATCATTCGACGTCGCGCGTCCCCGTTCTGCGAATAAAGAAAATACCTTCGTATTTTGACTCGTTCGCGAATAGCGACGTGTCAGGTGATTATTAATAAACGGCAAGCATCACGGGTGTAAGCTCTTATTTTTTTTTTTTTTAAATATTCAACATATATTTCGCATATCTATATACAGCTGAACTTGAAAGCTCGCCCAAGTGCACTCCGTTTTGATCAATACCACGCTAAAGGATGTGTTATTCGGTACGTAGTTGGAAAGCAGGAACGACAAAGCAGTCACAATGGTCTGCCGATATACCGTTAACCTTTATTGTAATTTTGTGATTTTGGAAAATGCGCCAAACTTCGTTGATTACGTGCAGTAGCGCGTTATAAGAAAAAAAAAAAAAAAAAAAAAACGGACGTAAGCTATCGAAATGAAAATTAGGATACAACTAGGACTTCGGCATGAATGAGCTACTGGATTTGGGAGCGAGGCCCATGCAGTCATATCGTGAAATCTTCTATCTGTCTTTCTCTTATTTCTCACTCGCTCTTTCACCCTCCCCTCAATCTCCTTCTCCTACTACTCAACAAATATAAATGACTTCGCATTGCGAGAAAAGTGCCCATGTGTATACATATATACATGTATATGTATAATGTGTTTCTACTAATGTCATTATTGCCACGAGTCAGAGAGGTGGAATCCCAACGTGGGTGGCTCTGGCATGATTTCGTAGTTTCTTCGCGATCGCTTGCCTCGCGGTTCGTCCTCCCTCTTCCCTCACCTCTCTCACTCGCCCTCTCGCTCTGTCTCTCTCTCTCTCTCTCTCTCTCTCTCTCTCTCTCTATCTTCCTCTTTCATCCTCCCTGCCTCCAACTTCGCCATCCTCCTCGATCGCTCGCACGCTCGCACTCTCGCCGCGCCGAGTCCTTGAACTAGCACCCACGTCGCGCTGCACCTGTGACTCCGATTCCGGTTAAGCAGGTGTATTAAATTTAGTCCCCCCCCACCCCGCTATCCCGCCTCATCTCTCGCACTTCGCGCCGGGCCGATCCCTCTCGCGCCGGGCGCGCCGCTTTTATAACTCACTCGAGGAGGAGTCGGGAGTGGCGGGAGGGGAGGTGGCGGTGGAGTGAACGACACCGGTGAATCGTGAAATTCTTTCGCTGCAAATATCTTCAACCACCCTCCCCTCTCTCGTTCCTCATTCGCCCGCGATTGGGATCGGCCGAGAGGCTAATCCGCGACAAAACGATGCGTACTTTTTAGCGCAAATCGCTCGCCCCCCCCCCCTCCCGTACGCCCCGACATTTTTAACTGCTGCGTAAATCCCGACCGTCCGACCGACCGACCGATCATTTACGAGCGCGCGTTGACTCGTATACTCGATTGGGCAACAGTGTTTGTATATAGTACATATATTCGTGTATATATGCAATATATATATATATATATATATATATATATATATATATATCACACACACGTGCGTGTAGTGTATATAGTGTAGGCACGCGTTATCGGTCGGAGATTGACTTCTTAACTTTATTCGGAGAGATTTAAGGGGGCTCGGACCACCTCGCGTATTTTTACACGCACACACGCTCATCGATGAGAGCACGGACATCGCGAATTCTCTCCTGCTCTGGCACTTTCGAGGCCTGCTCGCGCCCGCGCGCGTAGGAGAGAGACAGGGCGATAGCCGAAGAAGAGTCGAGGAATGTCGCCGAACCGCGTAGGCTTTTATATCGCCCGGCTTGTAGATTCCGGTCCACGAGATGCTCGCACAAGTGCATATATATACGTATATATATATAAACGAACTTGCTCGCTAAGCGTCTACACGGACGTATGTATATATATATATAAAGCGAGCACACACCACGGCCATTATCTTTGTTCGCTTGCGTGCGCTCTGATGCAAGGAACGTGGAGAACGAAGGAGAAAGAAAGGGAGGGAGAGAGAGAGAGAGAGAGAGCTCGAATTCGATTCGACGGGAGATGACCTTGAATGACCCTTGCAAAAAGAGCCTGGAGAAGAAGCGAAAGAGAGGGAGAATGAGCATAGATATAGCGGCTCTCTTTATTTATCCCGAGGGCTCTCTTTTTCTTCCCTTTCCCCCTTCTCTCTTTCTCTCTCTCTTTCTCCCCCCCCCCCTCTCTTTCTTCTTAGTTATCGCACGCGAGAACGCGCCGCGCCGCGCTGCAGGTATTTACCGTGAGGTAGGATTATAAGGGCCCAAGACGAAGAGAGAGGCGTGGTCAATCATACGGTAGCCGGATCGACGGCGGCGGCGACGGAACTCCCCTCCCTCCTTCCACCACCCTGTGTTCAATCGGAATCGCGACGTGACTCCCGGGGTCCTCGAGTCGAAGGAGATCTGGCGCTCCGTGAAGCTGTGCGCGGTCGGTAAGTCCATTGGATGAGAGGAAGAGAGAGAGACAGAGACAGAGACAGAGACAGAGATATAGTCAATATATATAATTTGATTGGAGCTTGGTAATTGAAAGGATTTTATTTTCGCCTATACACTTATGCAGAACTGATGGGATTGCGTGATCGATACCGATTGTCCTACACAATGTATTA
Source organism: Sycobia sp. Sy_11 (assembly GCA_018907035.1). NCBI lineage: Eukaryota > Metazoa > Arthropoda > Insecta > Hymenoptera > Epichrysomallidae > Sycobia > Sycobia sp. Sy_11. The sequence continues at coordinate 94,870 of JACCIC010000209.1, forward strand.
ATTGACGAACGGATTCAGATAAAAGTGCACAATCATTTGTTCAATGATAACTGTCATACAACCAAAGCTGTCGATTTTCTAGTAGAAAAAAAATTGGTGTCTTAGTTTAAGCACTAGTTTTAAAATTAATCCATTTAACTTAAGTAAATATTGTCTGGATATGGAATAACTGTGTTCCTTGCTATAAATACCAAGAAAATATTTAATTGATTGCGTAGAAATTGCTCTGTTCAGATTAAAACAATTTGCGAGTTAAAATTTTACAAGAACACACGCGCGCGCGCACACACACACACACACACAACCAAATTAATAGACGAACGATTTGCATTTGAAATATAAATCACTCGTTAGCCTATATCCAATGAAAAACACATGTACTAATTACCACGTTGCATATCACTGTAATTAATATTAACTTCCTATTAAACTTATTTATGGCTCCTATATATATATATATATATATATATATATATATATATATATATATATATATATATATCGTATAATACCGCACGCAAGAAGCACGCGTACACATCGGTATATATGGGAGCGCATGCGTTGAAATTAGGATAATACTCGCGCGCGCGCGCGCCTTCGCCCGGCGCGCTAATGAGCCCGCGAGGCGAAACCCGACGGTGGCGCGGGGCAATTTAGCCCCCCCCCCGCTCAGCAGCCGCGTGAATTCACCGCGTTTTATACCCGCAAGACCGCTCAATCTCTCTCTCTCTCTCTCTCTCTCTCTCTCCCTCTCTCTTTCTCTCCCTCGTCTGTTATTATGGCCGTATATATATATACATATGTGCGCACTACCGAGGCACGTGATAGTATGCGATGCTTTTTCTATTAGGGTCTCCACCTTCCAGCCCTCCCGCCCCCCTCCTAATCACTCTCGTTCTCTGTATCATTCGGTAAGCTTAACGAGGAGGCTATTGCGTATATAGTCGGTACTAGGCAAATTGGCAATATGTGGAAGGATAAGATTTGTTTTTTTTTTTTTTTTTTTTGTTTGAGGGCAACTTATTTAAGAACCCTCGTTTACTGCAGCAGGGCAGCGGTGGCGATGCCGTATTTAAAGCGAGGAACTACAGTAATACAGAATATTCGTTCGTTCAAGGTATCGCAGAAGCTTCACAAATCGGATCGTTTTTATTGCAGTTTTCTAGGAGTTATCACTATCTATTATAGAGTATATCAAAGTTGAATGACATGTGAACTGATTGAACTGTCAAGCAAAAGAATTTAAGAATACGGCTATAATGAGAATGTATATCAAAAGTCTGGAGAGAATCGGCGAGGACCAAAGAACAGAGAGGATAGACGAAAAACAAAGAGAATCGACAAAGTAGCAGTGAGATATCCTTAGAACCGAAAACATGAGATAGCCTAAAAGCACAGGTGAGAATTAGAGAGAATCGAAAAGCAGAAATGGAAATCGGAATTATTCACTGCATTGGAAAAAAGAAAACTTAAAATAACGAATGAGTACTAGAAAAACTACGTGTACAAATTTAGTATAGAATCCTTTCTGAATCCAGCTGGGTTCCTTTTCTTCGAATATGTGTCTGGCATGAAAATCTTAATAAATTTTAATGTGTATGTCTTCTATGTTTTAGGATACCAGTAGTAACATTGAACTGGATCCTGGTATGTGAAACTAGTTAATACCTAGAGAATTCTTTATAAAATGTATTCAAAACTTTTTTATTTGAATTCAAATTTTGATTCCACCGGGCTCTATTTTTATATTATATAGTATAATATATTAATTATCTATTATAATAGATTATATCTAATATAATATATTAATTATCTATTTACATTACACGTAATAATTTTGTGTCACTTAAACAAAATATCCGACTATTCCGAAATCGAGCCGAGGAACCTGCGGTTTGCAAGCTAATGCATGATCCACTAATGCTATACATTACATATATTTCGACTGTATACAAAACACGGAACATGGGATTCTATTTTCTGCCTATAGAAGGAAAAAGAAAGGGCATTTAAGTAGATTCAAGATAGAAATTTCTATTATCTTTTAGTTACTTTTGCTAACCTCAATATGGTCACGTCTTAAAAAAAAAAAAAACAAGTTTTTTCCTACATAATAAAAAATTAAGTAAGTCGGACTAGATTCAATAGAGTGTTACATAGAATATTATGAATATTAGATTAGTACATCTTGCTCGGATCCGTAAAGTTATTGCGTATGTCAGGGCATCGATGGTATTGCTCCTGTATTTCTATGTCCCGAGTATTTCTACAAGAGAAAACCTATGTTGAGAAAACAATGTACGTCGGAATACCAAAGAGAACCAATGTGTAGCAGTGTCAACGAGATCCAGAAATAAGAAAAAAGTACCTATATGAGAAACTAAGTGAGCCTGAAAATAACAGTGACAATCAGTAACAATCCGAGTCAACCGAAGTCGAGAATACTCCTTGGATCAGGGTATTTGAAAGGATACTGTTCAGTTCTCCGTGATTTTCAAAGATGACATAACCGTTCCCCTAACTTAGTACTTGTTTTCATTAGTTTCCATCCATGTTCCTCGATTCTTCCGTGTTTTCATTTCGTCTGAAAACGATTCCTATCTCTGTCCTTGTTAAATAGGATAGCCTCGCGAGTAGAACGGAATGTTCATTAGATAAGGTATGGTTATGAGTCATTACTCTAATTCGACTTGGATCGAAATGTATTACGAACTATGCTCACCGTTGCGGTAGAAAGCAAAAGCTACAATTTCGCGTTATAGTTGCAATTTCGCCAAAAAAAAAAAAAAAAAAAACAAACTAAAAAAAAAACTGAAAAATCGCCTTGTCATCCAATTCCTCGTCTAGTTATAACATTATCGTTGGCTTCTCTATTAGCTTGCCCGCGCGCGCCTGCACGTGCGCGCCTCTTTCCGCTTCCCCGCCTTCGCCCGTCTATTTACCTCGCGTCATTACCGAGTTACTCGTTAACTAGGCGCACACGTTCGACCGACGCACCTCTGCCTCGGCGTCTTCTTCGCGCGCCCACCCCCCCCCCCCGGCCGCCCGCCTATTTCGTGAAATTCGCGGCGGATGCGCGCGGGAGCCGAGCCCGCGATGTAATGGAGATTTATTACCGCGCGCCTATTACCGGAATCATTGGGCAAGAATTACCGTTGTCGTTATTATTATTATCGTCATTATCGTCGAGCGCTCGACGTTGCGGATACGGGATCTCGCCGCCGATCGGCAAAGCGCCAGCGAGCGTCGAGCGCGCCTTTTTTACTTTGCACCCTTGCCGTTCCCTTAAGTACGGCATTATTACGGATTTATTATTATTGTGTTTCTTTTAATTTCCGTAACTGTAACTTCTTTAATGGATACCCCCCACCCCCACTCTCGCCGCCCCATTGCATTCGAACCGCGGCGCGGGAAGGGGAAGGGGTGAGGGGGGGTGGGAGAGAGCTCGGCTCGTTTTCATTATTGCGAACAAATCGTTTCGAGGCAGACGGGGATAATTGATATATAGAGGAGTTTGCGCGGTGCGATGCGTCACCGCGAAAACGGACCGGGCGGCATCGGTGCCGCGAATTGCGACGACCGAGCCGCGGGGCGCCGAACCGCGCGGTTTTAACTGCGTCGTTATACCTTCGGTATCGGTTCCGGCTTAATTCGTGGCCGTGCGCCGAGAAGTTCGCACGAGCGCGCCGCCGCTTCTGGTTTAATACGCCTACGTATGGATAAGCAGCAAATAAATGGCGAATAATTTCGAAAGCAGTACTGCCGTTAAGTAGAGGGGTTGGGACAGCGAACCGCGCGAAAGTTAAAGAGATCGTCCGAGTGGGAGGTAGAACGGTGTTTCCAAAGGCGCGGATTGAATCGCCGACAGCGAGTATCAAAATTGGGAGGGCGAAACACAGAGAAATGGCCATTGACAATATATTTGGCTGATTCTGCAAGAAGCTGACCACTCGTTAGAATTTAGTGGTTAGTTAAATTATTTACTTTGTAGTGAACTCTCATTGGCTGAGTCTCGCTACACTCGTATAATATTATTTAGTTGACGTCCAAAATAAGTGTTGCCCATTGTAAACATCTACTCGAGAATATGCGTCGTTGTTATTCCCGTTAAAACTATAGAACAATACATTGCTTTTAAGGCTATGTCTAACAAGATTAAGCTGTAATCAATTCGGAAAGGACAAGTGTCTGGAATGAATTATATAAAGAACATTGTATATGCGGATATATGAAGTAAGTTAGGGCGAGTTTTGTTTTTTTGCTTAGTTACGAGAACGGGTCCGTTAAAGAAATAGCTGAGCAGGTGTAACGCGTTTGGTGAAGGTCCGTCAATCCTACTCCACACTGTCTGTCTCGACGAACTTCACAAGCGCGTTATATTCCGAGATAAGTTATATTTTAAAGCAGAGGATTTATTCCAAGCTCGTATTTTGATGTCTTCCATGTATTGCGACATTATGCGAAATTGACGAGGTTTGTAGGTTGTATTACACCGATTTCTGTGACTCGATTATTAGTTTACAAGCAGGTGAATTGTAATTGTTCCAATTGAAATGTCGAGATTTTTTTGTTTATAATAAAGTTTATTCAAATGAATAAATAAAGAAAAAGAAACAATCTTACGAGTCGTAGAATCCAGATCATATACTGCAAACCTAAATAAAGGCCTCATTGTAAATAATTGATGTAATCTTGTCAGATTTTTCTATCGATAATATATACCAATAGAGTACTTATAAGCATTGATTTAAAATATCATCCACAAAATTGGCAAAAATCTACCTTTTTCATTTGATTATTAGACGATTACAACCGTCGGATTTTTCGTCTTTTCAACTTTCCATCCAGTTACAAATATAATTCGATTTAAAAAACCTTGATTAATCACTGTCCTCACGAAAACCAGGAAAAACTGCATAGGTGTTGTTGGCCCCTCATAGACTGAAAAACCGCCCAACAACTGGTAATCATCTTTGAGTAGAAAAATAAAATCGAAATTACGCAAATCTACCTCTTCTGCCATTCCTCGTAGCTGTTGGGCATCTAAAATCATCTTCCAGCGCTGCTTTATATAATACGCGCTATAAGGCAGATATACAAGCTATACACGCCCGAAGAATCGAGACACGCGCTTCCATCTACAATACACAGGCTGCTCACGCAAGTTCTTCTCTCTCTCTCTCTCTCCATCTCTCTCTCAGCCTACCCTCCCCCCTCTCTCTATTTATCTCTCTCTCTCTCTCTCTCTCTCTCTCGCAAGCCCCTCACCCGTGGCGGAGCACGCGCGAGATTATATCATAAATGTCGTTACTGTATTACGCCTCGCCTTGCCTACGGCGGCGGCGCGGCGCGTCGGCTCCTCTCCGCTCGGCCATACTCGCCTGTGTGTGCCTGTGCGCCTGTCCGTGCGTATAAATACGCCCGCGGGGTCGGAATTAGCCGGACGGCCGCGAAGTTGGCTCTCGGGCTCGACGCTGAATCGGCGCGTTATAACAGCGTCGAGCGTCTCTCTCCGTCGGCCCCCGATTATAGCGCGCGCGCGCGAGGGCCGAGGGACCGAGACAGCGAGCTGAGTGTGTCCTGCGGTGCGCGGTGGGATAGTGGCGGGGGGGGGGGGGGGTTGGCGAGGAGAAAATGAGGAACCGGCTCGAGATGAAATATGCCACTTTGATCGACTCTCCTGCCGGGGAGGGGCGAGGGCCCGGGCGCGAGGACGAGGGCGACGCGCACGCTCGACGATGGTGCGCAATCGATTGCCCGAGAATTAATGAATTCGCGGCAGCCCCGCAGGTCGGAAGCGCGGCTGGTGCACGGGAGCGCGACGCGGACGGCTCTCCGAATTTGAACCGCGACGTCGACCTGCTTAATAATTGATGGCGCGCGTATTGTACGTATGTGCAGGGGAGGAGTGCGGCGAGGGTGGGGAGGGGGGGAGGAGGAGGCGGAGAAGCAGAGACAACGGGACAAAAGCGATGCGCGACCTCGTGCGCGGCATTAATCATAATTACGACTGTCGCCTCGGTTTAAAGACTCGCTTTAATTTCATAAACGCGTTGCGTGGCTCCTCGCGCCATCCCCCCCCCCACCCAATCACTCACAAGCGCGACTTCTTTTCCCATTCTTCCGAGGCGCGCGCGCGCGCGCGTGTATATCTGCTTTAAGCCGATTTTAAAATTAATGACCAGCGCCACCGATACGTGCGCGCAAAGCGCGCCGGGTACATTAATGATAAATGAATTATGTTGGCAAACATTTTGTAATTCGCCCCCATTAAACCATTATCCCCCAAAGCGTTACTTAACTCTCCCCGGCGGCGAAACGGCCTTCGAACTTACGCCGTATATATAGTTATATGGGAACTTATACACAAACATATAGACACACACATAATGCATATTCACGTTGTGCTGGGCGTCGATTGAAATTAATAAATAATTGCGGAGCTCGGTCGCCGCTCCAGAATGCAATGGAATGCCAGGAATGAGAAAAGAAAACAAGAGAACGTTCGTCATGCGCGCGGTATGGGCTTTTATAATGAGTCGCGCGCCTTCCAGTGGAGACCGGTTATGTATACATACAGATACACATATACATTATAATACACATTATACAACTTGACTATTTAATAAAGGAAAGCGACAACTATTATACGCGTGATTATTTTGAATCGGCCCGACGAAGAAAGTTTGCCGAGAGTAGTGTGCGGCTCTGGATATATAATCCGCGCACGAACTCCTCGAGTGCCCGACGGCTGGGAGAAAACGTGAAAAAAAAGAGGAAAAAAAAAAAAGTCCACGAGCGATCCTTCCAACTTTCCATTCGTAGTCACAGACTCTCGACTCCCACGACTGGCTTTTATCTCTCGCCCAAGTTTTCCGAAAAAGAAAAGGGAAAAAGTCGGGCGGCGAGGGACTCGACTCCATCGACGTTAACGCCTCTCTCTCTCTCTCTCTCTCTCTCTCTCTCTCTCTCTCTCTCTCTCTCAATCCAATGCCTCGCGCGAGCACGTTTACTATATATATATATGCAGACTACACCGCCACACACACATGCACATATAGTGCGCGATAGCGCTTATCTTATCATCCCGCGGGGCCGTCTCCCCGCTCTGCAGCCGCCCGTCGTACAGGCGCAGCTCGCCGTTTACAGACCCCCGCGGCCCACTCGCGGCTCGCGCGCACCGTGCGCGACCCCTTCGGCGATTTTCGTGAGTCGCGCGGCAGGTGATGCCTTGACCTTCTCGGCTCGTTCGCTGCAGCCGCCGCTGCGGTGAAAGTACATACGTATACACACACACACGCGTATATATATACCCGGTACAGCTTCAGGCCCCACGCTTTCCTCTCTCTCGTCTCTCTCTCTATCTCTCTCTCTCTCTCCCGCTTATAATACGCCATTACGGAGCGCTTCGATGCGATTCGCGAATCTCCGGGGCGGGTGTGTTCCTGGGGCGCGCTCGCGGCCCGCGCTGTTCCCTGGGAGTCGGAGAGGGTCCGGGAAAGAGAAAGCGGTCGATTTTTTATTCTCGATTCTCTCGCTCTTTCTTCCTCTCCCATCCCCCGACCACGTGCGCGGGCCCGCGCTTTTTTCCGCCTCCTCTCGCGAGTTCGCCGCGCGCGAGAGTCTGTTATAAGGAAGAAAAGAGAGGGACAGATAGCGATCGGTAAGAGTCGATATCGGCAGGAGACAATTGTCATGCAGCCCCGGGGATTTCGATCGCGAGAATCCATGCGAAAATACTCGCGAGGCCTCTCTCTCTCTCTCTCTCTCTCTCTCTCTCTCTCTCTTTAGGTCTCGATCGCTGTGAGAAGGACAGAGGCGGAGAGAGGGGTGGGGGTTAGAGATCCCCTTTGTGTACCCCGATGTGATGCAGACCTTTTATGCTAATGCATTTTTTTTCACGTTCCCCCGTTCGATGGACGATTTTTTCTTTTCGGTTTGGTCTCCTACAACTTGTTGCAACTTGTTGCAGGTCCTTGAATGTTTTTGATATATAATCTCGAAACTATAACTATATGAGAATCATAGTTTGGAAAACCGTACGATAAATCGACCAGTCCGCTTTCACGTTCACAAATTTTTGACAAATTCCACATTATATCACGCAGGTTTTGTGTCTAATGTATAAAGTAGCTGAATTCCAGAATCTAACATAATATCGTATATTTATTGCATTAAACGTGATTTATGGAAAAGCATAAACGTCCACTCGCCTGGAATTAATTAAGTAATCGTTAGAATTAATAGACTTTTTACACACACACACACACACACACACATACGGCAACACGTAAAAGTCATTTTGAATAAATTCGATATCATCGAGTGATTAATGTGCGTACAGAAGAGGAATATATGCGGAGGTACGAGAGATGAATATTCTGAAAATCCTATTTTGACGTTAGTTCTATTTATCAAAATAAATTGCGAGCGTAAAAGTTTTGGGCGCTTTAATTGACACACTGACATGAATAATTTAAATCTAATAGATGTAGGTGTGTGTGTGTGTGTGTGTGTGTGTGTGTGTGTGTTATACAATTATATAGAGTGACAAGTGATATTTAAAAAATTTTTTGTTTTCGTTATTGGGGCAACGAAAAATTTTCAAATAAACGAATGCGAGTTAGTAATTCAAAGTATTCACATGTCTTCTCTCTCTCTCTCTCTCTCTCTCTCTCTCTCTCTCTCTCTCTCTCCCACTCTCTGTCAGTGACCATCTAATCCGAAAACAGTTTTAATAAACCCGCATAACCGTACAAGCGATTGTATCCTCGAACGCTTGCGGGTTACCTCGTGCAAAACCACTTTATGCGCCTTCACGGCCCAAAAAAGTGAAAAGTTCACGGGGATGGGTGGGGTCGTAACGCGAGCTATATATAGACGATCGACGGCCCGCCCGCTAATGAAGCAATCGTCTCGGACTTTGCACGGATCGATTTCGCGCACGCGATTCGGGCAGCGGATTGAGCGGGAGACCGAGAGGGGGAGAGAGAGAGAGAGAGAGAGAGAGAGAGACAGAAAGAAAGAAAGAGAGATGATCTCGCGAAGAATCGGACGTTGCACTAGAGGGCAGCGGGTAAGCGATCCGCTCGTTCGCTGTGTATAGAATGCAAGGAGATAGGAAGCGTAGGATGTCGGAGGCGGGGGGTGGCGCCTACAGCCCGGATAAAAAATTTTTTTCAGGAATACGTGCCATGGCGCTTCATTGAGACGAAATTTATACGGCCATTATTAGACTAAGATTGCTCAGTCTCCTTTATCCGTCGTGAGAGTAAAAAAATCAGGCGATCGTAAATCGTGAAAAGTGGCCAAACACTCAATTTTCCTAACAACGGTAATACGTCGATTTTCGTTCTCAGGGGCTGACTTATTCAGCAATTATTATAACACTGTGTTGATATATATATATGATTAAAATTTATTCTCAAAGAAATAGAAGTAATAGAAATTTTATGTTTATTTGTAGAAACGATGCCAAGCTCCTTACGGTACTTTACGGTGGGGGGGGGGGCGCTGGCTAACAATATCTGGTCACAAGCCCTCTCAATCATTGCAATATGTTATTTAGGGGGTATTTATAATAAGATTATCGACCCACTCATCCAGCTCCACCGTCTTCGCCTGCCTTATTTGCGAAATTAATTACCGAATTACTATATGTACCGTCTCGTATGTCGAAACTATAAGGAACAAATTGGGGGCGGGGGGGGGGGATAAAACGAGCCAAAACTCGCTTGAACGCGCGTAAAAAGAAGCAAGGGACCAGGCCACGTCGAGCTGGAAGCTCGCAAAATAACACAACGACAATCCGATTTCTAAAATACACTCCGCCCCGCCTCCCCCTCACTATGCCCGGCATTACGCCGTAAAGCCGCACGATCTCTCGGCTCAGCCGCTATATACATGTATGTATATATATATATATATATATATATATATATATATATATATTTGACGGAATCGCGACCCACTCGTTCTCGGCCAGAGAAATATAAGGGAGTAAAAAGCTATACGGGTCCGCGCGCCCGCGCGAAACCGAAGCCGGCCGATTATAAACGCGGGCGACGGTCACGGGGGGGGGAGTGGGAGAGGGAACCCGCGTGTCGCGTCGACGCCTGCGATTCGCACGCGGAGCCGCTGCAGGTGCATGGCCCACATTTTTACGCGGCAAAAACTGGTCTTGTATATGTATATATATGTGTATATATATAGATATATATACATATATAGATATATATACATATATATTTATGAGAGCGCTTTAGGGACGCGGTTTCAAGTTTTCTACGCAAACGCGAGCGATGTGCATTTTTCTCTGACTTCGTCCGATGAAATCCCAATGCCAACTGTCGTTGGCTATATGCGGGTTAAATGTCGAAAATCGACTTGTGCCCCGAAAATCTGCAATCGCGCGCATCTCCGTGAAATCGGCATGGAAAATCATTATCGTAGCGTTTCGATCGCCCTCGGCCATCGTACAGACGAGCCCCCGTCTCCCATTACGTTATTAGTACGTACGAGCGCGGACCGCCCGTTATAAAAGCCCGATACGGGGATCGGAGCACGTACGCTCGATCGTGTATCGAGAGCGGGCGGGAGTGTAAGGGGAGGGGGAGGGGGGGACTCTCTCGCGTTTCTCATAGCCCGAGAGTGCCAGGGAGGGAGAGAGAGAGAGAGAGAAACGGAGAGAATCGTCGGTGGACCGCGCACGTGCGCGAGTGTAAATACTCGTTCGTCGGCTGAAAATGCGGCTGCACTTTCTGCGTCGTTGTTCCTTTTTACACCCCTCCCCCCCACCCCCTTCTCGCGAACCCGGCCACCTTCCTTCCTTCTTCTCTTATTCAAAGAGAGCTGGCGCGCGGGGACCTTGCGCGCGCGCACCGGCGGTCTTTGCCATCGAAGGCCCCAAGCCGACGATTAGCATTTTTTCTTTTTTTTTTCTCTCATGCTTTCATTCCCTCTTTTATAATTGCACGCGGTGCGCGCTTTCTCACGAGATTTTTTTCCCGAGGGCGCGCGCGCGCGCCAAGCGCCAGCGTTGATAAATTGTTGTACCGTCTATGTATGTGTATATATATATATATATATATATATATATATATATATATATATATGTATATACGTATTACGTGCTGGTGATTTCGCTTTACTCGGTGGCACTTCTTTTCCAATTTATACGACGTATATCGGACATACATTATGTTCCACAAGAGAAGAAAAATATCGAAACATCTCGGTCGAGGACTTGTTGATCGGACTTGTCGCCGAAATCCCGGTGACGTCTACCTATATATATATATATATATATATATATATATATATATATATACACAAACAGATACATCATGTATAATATATTAAAAAGACGTTGCGAAACTCGACGATTAAAACAGCCGATTATGTAGATGACCTTTTTTTTTAATGTATTCTCACTGAAATGCTGGCGGCACTTTATACATATATATATATATATATTTTATATATAATACTTTATATCTATATATATATATATATATATATATATATATATGTGCGTATGTGTGTGTGCGTGTATATGTGCATATGTAAATATATATCTTTCGCCAACATTTTTATAGAACACTCACGGTCGGGTATAATGAAGTATATAACATCGCAAACATATATAGATCCGAGCTGTCATTGCGAATCAAATTAGGTCGGCCGTAAGCCCATTCGCTTTGCCCGCTTTCTTCGCGTCGCTAAGCTTACATATGTGTATGTATGTATGTATATATACGTCTCCTCCACGAACTGAACGTACCCGGGAAGAGGGAGAGAATAAAAAAAATGTACCGACGAAATAATCAATCGGGCATTAGTGAGAATGCGCGTGCGTATCTGCAGCCCGTGCACAGTTCTAAATCCACGACTCCTATAAACATTTGCGTAAATTGGCCGGGCCAGAACGCGGCAGGAGCGAGAAGAAATAAGAGCGACCCTCCCCTGCCCCTCCCGACGCTCGCGTGGCGCGCGCGCAGATATTCCGGTATTTCCGCGGGCCGAGGTGCTCGGATTCCGAGCCCGTCTCGGCCCGGCGTTAAAAACACAACAAAAAAAAACCCGGTATTCGTTCCTGTTCTTTTCGCCCCGCGCGACGAGGTGGGAGGGGGGGAGAGGTATACTCGGACGTATATACCTACGCTTGGCGCCGGACGTGGGCGCGCGGACTTTATACCCATTTTTGCGACGCGGCGGCGGCGACTTACCTCGCGTGCGCGACGATATTCGACGAGAAGTGGGGGGGGGCGACGATCCGCTTTTTTTGCCACCCCCCCCCCCACTTGACACCTTGACGATGAAAGAGGAGTAGTAGTAGAGGCAGAGGACAAAATAAAGAAAAAAAAGGAATCGAAGGACAATGTTTTCGTTAGCGGGCGAGAACCGCTATATCGGGATCTTTGTAATAGAAACGAAAAAAAAAAAACAACAACAACAACAAAAGAACTGCAAAGAGGCCTCGTGGAGGAACGGGACGGCCGAACGCCGCTACACTCGGGGTAGATTAAGTCCGTCCATTATTCTGCCGACCGCGAGAGGCGGTATTTATCGAGAGCCCCCGCGCGCGAGAATCGAGAGGCCGCTAATGGCGTGCGCTGTCTCGCTCTTGTATCGTATAATCGTGAAATGAACTGATTCTAGGCTTTCAAATTTGTAAGCAATGATAAAAAAAAAAAAAGAAAGAAGTCGCAAAAGTGCGAAAAAATCTGCATTGGCTTAATATCGAACGTTGCCCGCTCTGTTTTCGAAATTTCGAAGGATTTTTTATCCATAAAATTCATGATTTTAATGCGTATAATTGTCAACGAAAAAAGCAGCCGCAATTATGAAATTCAGAAAATTAATTTTTATATTAATTATTATTCACTCTTTTTCCATAGATTATTCTTTTATAAATCTTCTAAGTGCTTTGGTAAATCGGTGAAAAATGAGAGAAAAAAGCATATTAAGAATTGTACTTTTAAATCCTATATATTTAAAAAAAAAAAAAAAACATTAGTCGGATAACTGGACTATACTGTAAAAGAATTCTATACTGAAGAAGAGGGAAACTTGGACAAAATTTCGCTAGGTGGCGTCGTACTCGATACGGGACCGAAAAGGACATCTCTTATTATCATGTACATTACTACCGTAATTTTTAATATCGAGTCAAGCAACGAAAAACTATACCAACAAAGACTTGTGTCGGCCTTACAATCTTTATAAAATAATATATTCATAATTGTATTACGATAACCAGACTGTCTTTGCTTAAAAGTAAACAAAAGGCTAATTTCTTTTCAATTTCTTAATTTGTTCTTTGTTATAGATCGACTATTAAAATGTTAAAATCTACATTAAATCGACTATTAAATTACAAAATCTACGTAAGAATCCTACAAGGAATATAAATCAAAGCATAAATATTCCAAATTAGATAAAGTACATTGTCTTGTAATCAGACTTCGGATCGGACAAACGAACGTTTCTGAGAATGTGTATGAGTTGTATTTTAGATTTCCTTTTATTTTCTGATTTCGACATTTTTCATAATCAACATTTACAAAAGTCAGTCCCCCCTCGATTTCCACTGTTAAAGTAAGTACATGGTTAGTGCTACTTGTTTCTTAATTCGCGCCTAGTCCTCTATGAATTTACAGAAAGTATCAGTTTGTGTCTGATCAGCCTGAAATTCAAATAATAGCAAAATTAAATTTTCGAAAGTGTTGAGATTTCGCACCAAGCAGTTTCTAGACAGTAATTAAGGCATTGTTATAAATATTTCATTTTAGTTAATTCTTATAAAAGAAATTAAATAAATTAAATTAAAAATTAAATAAATAAGAACGCGGATTTGAAAGTAAATGAATGTCAAAAATGTCAATAATGAAAATTCACAGTCTTTAATCGTATGTAGATAACGCGGTCAGTTCCATTATTCATATAGTTATAAGATAAGAATGTCGCATGGTGCGTAAATCTAGTCAATGCTGTTGAATTTCTAGAGAAATAAATGCAGCTAGCCGGACAGATGGTATTCGGGAAAAACCCCAAGAATTTCCGTAATCCGTGCAGATGACTTCTGCTGTATACCTGAGGCAAAGTATTAAGATAAGGACAAAAGGTGAAAACGCAAAGTATTCGATACGATTTAATACATTTTAAATAAAATCTAGTATTGTAATTGACAATTGTACCATTTATTATTCTCTTACTTCAATCTATTATTAAATAGTTTTATTCCAATACTATTATTCTTTTATTGGTAAATAATGTAACAAATTGCAAAAATTAAGAATAAATATAAAAAGTTCCGAATTAAAAATTGTATTGAAATTATACAGATTTAATTTAGTATTTAATGTCCATTTGAAAATTCGAATCGAAGGTATTGATTCCGAATGTATGCATTATATAGTGATAAAGATCGTTACCATCCCTGAAAATAATGATGGCATAACATGTTTATTGTCAATTATACGTTTATTGTGCTATACTTTACCATGGATTTCAATAGTGGAAAACATTCCACGTATATACGAGGTTCCATTACGACTCGTAGAGCAAGTAATATTCTTAATGCATCAATGCCATTTTGCTTTAACGAAAAATATGTATAAAATAAAAATATGTGTTAGTGGGGGGGGGGTGCGCGTGCGTGTGTGTGTGTCAGTCCGTTTGTATGTATAAAGTATAAAAAGTAGTATATAAATGTACAGAAAAGAAAGAGCAGAATAAACGTGTCAATTGTTTGAATTCCTGCCGAGACTCTTGCGTTTCTCTCGAACGAATGCCCGAACTCGCCGCGATCCACGCGGAAAGAGTAAATATATTAGCCGCAGTCGAGCAAGAGTTTATGACGCAGTCATTTTTCACGGGCGTAAAAAGAGTGCAAAAGAGATCGATTTCACAGAGGTCAGGAGCGAAACACAAAACGCGGCGGCGCGCGAGAGGGCCTGACACCCGCGCGCGTGGCGCGTGCATGTATATATATATATATATATATATATATATATAGAAACACACACATATATATATACATATACATATAATGCGTATACCGTTAATTCAAATGCACCGAATCAAAATATCCGGCAGTGTCGACCCTCCTCCTCCCCCGTCCACCGCTCGTCCCATATACTCCTTTGTACGCAATCAAAGCGATCCCGCACAAGAGGATATTTATGCACACGCACGCACGCGCGCGCGCGCGCGCACACAGGCACCGGTGGATCGCGCACGCGCACGCTCGTGCGTTCGGATCCTGAGCGTTCGAATTCATTCGCGCGCGCGTTCGTATGTGTGTACAGAGGACGGGGGGGGGGGGGCAGGCACCTTTTCTTTTCGGTGAAATCGGCCGCAGTCGCGCGTCACGCGAATCGCGATCAATGTATTTACGACCGGCGAGCGTATTATGTATGTAGATATATATATATATATATATATATATATATATATATATATATATATATATACGCGCGCACCTCGAGAGAGTGGAAAATAATGCATTGGGAGGTCCTTGTCTGAGGCGCGCGCGAGAGAGAGAAATACCGCGATTGGGCCTGTAACATATTTCTTTCTTCTTTTTTTTTGGGGCCGATCATTTGATTTTATTGATTTCGAGTATAGTAAACGGGCGTATGTATACGTTGCTCTCGCGCAATAAACCACAGCCGGGTAACGGAGAGTTAAGTATCGAAAAATAATTGAGTCGTTGTGCGGCAATTTACGGCTCCTCCGTAAGTAATATATATGGTAACTGTATTGTCACACTCCCAATGAGCGGATATTCGAATGGAAATCTATTGAGCAAAGTTCGTAAATATTATAGTTGCTGAATTACCCTGGGGCTGCTGAATTATTATTATTATTATTATTATCATTAAATGAATCAGTATTACTATTAGTAATTTACGTTTCTCCCACACGCTATTTATTTTTTATATAACAATTCTGTAGTCCATACCAGTTGTCCGTATCAATGTGTGAACAAAAAGACAAAAAAAAATAATACATAAATGATTTAAAAAACGCTATTTCAAATGCAATTGCAATATGTAAGTTCTATCGATTCTGGATTATGACAATATCAGAAAAATTCAGTATCGTCCATTGCTGCGAGACCTGACCTTACCTACTCTCTATATAGAAAAATTAAGAATTTCACCGAGCTTAACTCCAGTTAAAGGCAAACTACTTACACAAAAATCTTATTTAAAAATAGTGGTAAAACATTTATCCGACCCCCCCCCCCTCAACGGTAGTATCGTATACGAGCAATCAATCCCGATTCCAATCACAGCAGCTGATGAAATCCTTTGCGCTCTCTCTCTCTCTCTCTCTCTCTCTCGCTCTGTCCGAATTCTCCAAAGGAACTCGACTCAATGCATCAGTATAGTATTCCAACCCGGATACACCCGAATATTCTCCCTCTCTCGAAAAAAAAAATATACATATACTTGCAGATAAAACTCGTGTTTCACGCGCGTACTCGATGCGACGGCGTGTTACGGTGGCCGCGGAGGATGAGGGGAGTCTTTTGCGCGTAACTCACGCGGTCTCGTGCGCCGTAATGCTAGCACCGGCGCGCGGCTACGACATATCGCCAAAAGGCCTCCTTCCCCTCCAGCTGCACTCCCACCCCCCCCCTGCCACGCAACCCCAACATTCTCACTTTGTGCCCTCCCCACCGGGAGCGAATCTCTGCTATAAGTCACAATAAATATCGCAGCTCGCCGCCGCGGCCCAACGGTAAATTGCGCGCGCGCGCGCGCCCGTCCTTGAAACGCGGCACTCGCACCGGCGCGAGCCCGCGAGCCGAAGTCGAGCGCGGCAAGGTCACTTTCCAGCAGCCGTGCTAGAATATTTTGTACGCGTTCCTCTCTCGCGCATGGTCGTCGCCCGCGCACGCAAACACGCACACGAACGCACACACACACACACACACACACCACACTCCTCGACCTCGCCGCGTTACATACATTACGACGATATTCGGTTATAATGGGAGGAGAGCCGAGGCGAGGGCGCTCGCGCTTATAATTTTTATGGATTTCCGTTCCGGGAACGAGAATTAATTTTGCGCTCGAGCTTTATAGTTACGCGTGACGTGCGAGCGGCCCGGTTGTGACGCTGGGGGGAGCCGGGGGTTCGTACGGCATCGGGAATTCGTTTGTCGCCCCCGCCGCTACGTAATTCGTTGTACAACGACCGCGCACTCGTGATATTCAATTTTCGGCCGCGGGGCCCGTACATTCGTTGTAATTTGATTCGTAAGCCCCGTAGGCCCGCTCCGAATTTTCGCGGTAAAATTCGTTCGCGCGCCGGAGCAGGGCCGTCAATTCCGCGCGTCTGAATTGGGGTGGGTTAATTGGGACGTTTCTTAATCTCTGTAAAAGTAAAAATATTCGAAGTTCATAATTTAAAGAATTGATTGAGGGGCAATCGATTAAATAAATTTGAAGCAATCACATTGTTTAAATGTGTTACAGTAAATGGTTTAAAATGTGAATAATTTCATTCCATGCTATAAGGTCGATTTTCATTATATTTTAAGTGAATTAAAAATTATCAACTTAATTGTAAACTTGAGTGAACTTTTAAAAAACTTCTTAGATATTTATTTAAGTTCTCATGTTTATTTTGACAAAGTGTATTTTTAAAACTATTATATTTAAGAAATATTTTGTATATTTATAAAAAAAGTACTTTTGGCTGCAGATTTGTAGTGACTGCGCTATGATTTCTCTCCATTTTACTCTCTTTCGATTTTGTTGAAAATGCGCATTTCAAAACCGAACTGTAAGTGATAATACCGTTGACAAAGAGAGTTTTAATAAGAATATGATATTTTAGGTTAAGATTTTACCTGTGATTTATTTTTAAATCGTTCTATTATTCAAACCTTGCCGGAATAATGTATCAAAAATTACTTCAGTAATAAATAATTTATAGTAAAACACTGTAAAAATAATATATTATAAATGTTGCCAATTATACAAGTTTTATATTACAAGTTATGATTTATGTTAATAAAATAATGAAAAAAATTGGCTTCTGTATACGGCCTTTGATTAACCTCTATATTATATTATGTACAATTAAAATAATTTTTAAAAGATATTTAAATAAATAAATTAATAATATTGAATATATAATAATTAATGTATAAATACATTTCTATAATTAGTAAACACACAGTTAGATTTATAGATACATAAGAATAATAATTTACTAAATTTACGTATAATTACGAAAATTATTGATAAAAATAAATTAATAATATGAGATATTGATTTATTCATCAAATTTTTTAATCTACACCTGTTATTTCATGATTCACTCGTCGTTAGCTTATGTTGTATATATGTATCTCATAATATCCCTTTCTTACCCTCTTAAAAAGATTTTTTTCTTCATTTGTTCAAGTTTTGTCTTGAAATTTCTAACGTGCTTTGCACTCTGGACATTTCACAGAATTAGATCATGCTTTTTTTAAAAAAAATTCTTAATATTCCACAGTTCAACGAGGTTGAAATCTAAAAAAAAAAAAACAGCACCGTATTGCTCCACCCAAACCTACTCGAAAAGAAGAGCCTCTCTCGCGACATTTGCACAACACGTCAAATGAAAGCGCGCGATAATCCAGGCATTATCACGGAAGCTCCGGCGTGCATACACCTGCGCAACTATATGGTCAAGCGGACAAGTCGGTCGATGTTCGACTATCCCCGCTCCGTTGTACGGCTAATCAATCCACCGCGAGGGCGCGACGCTCCGCCGCGCGCGTTTCGCGTATTACACACCCACCGCCCTTGCGTGAAAGCCGCCGCGCGCGCACGGCGAGAGCCCTTTCGGCGCGCCAACGGTCGAACGCAGCCGCCGCCGCCCCTCCGCCGCCCACCATCCCTGCGGGCGTCGAAAACCGCTCCGCGCGTCCGGCTTATAAACGCTGCACAACATCGTCGGCGCGCGGAGGGGGGGGCGGTCGAGGAAGGGGAGGGGGAGGGAAAAAAGGCCAGCGCGTTATCCGTGCACGAACGACGCGGCGCGGCCTCGCTACACGTGTCGCGCCGCCTAATGGTTCCTCATAGTGCAGCAGGAGACAAAGGCGGGGGTGGCGAGAATCGTACTGGAAAGTCCGGAAAGGGACTTCCTCCGTCCGCCGGGGTCCCGTATATTATATATATATATATATATACACACACGCACACCATACTGATATGGCCAATATGCGCGCGCGCGGCGCAATATCGGCCCCACGTCGGAAGACAATGCCCCGACGCGTGTACACACAGAGGCGGCGGCGCCGCCGCCGCCGCCGCTCGTAAAAGTACCAGCCAGCGCATTCCCATCGACCTGGGCCCGGAGCTTCGGCGCCGCGGGGGAGGGGCGTGGTGGGGGGGCGCAAGAGAGCGCCTCGCGACTCACCTGCTACCGGCTTGTCGAGCAGACCGTCGCCATATGTCGCGGGCGGACCGCCGCCGCGCACCGGCGCTAATGTACACGCCCGAGAGTTTCCCAACGCGCCCACGCGCACCGAGCGGTCGTCGTTTCGCGCGGACCCTTTTCCCTCCCATATATACCATGTGTATATATGTGTATATGTGTATATATATATATATATATATATATATATATATATATACGATGGGATGTGTGCACCGTGCAAAAACGTGCGGACCGCCACGTGATTTCGGCAGCGCGCCGAGTGTGTCGCCCACATGTACGGCACCGGTGCAATGCAGCGCCGGTGACGGTGGGAACGACGCAGAAACTTCTTCCGGCGTTTCCACGGCGCGCCGCACTCCAACCGGCTTTTCCATTATTGATACTCGCTGGACTTTGTATTGTAGCTGGCTCCAAGCCGATTCGCTGAATTGCAGCCGGCGGGGCTTGGGAATTTTCACGTTGCACGTACACGCTTGTTTGTACTATTGCGGCAATGCACAGCTGAAATTGATAACGATGCGATCGAGACGAGTTTTACGAAATTCGCCAAAATTCTTTCGCCTTGTACTATCAATGTAATTATACTTGGTGAAAGTTCCACTGAAAAAAATTATTACGACGATCGTGTAAATATTTTCCTGCTTCGTAACAAGTAATGTCTTACTTCTCACATCAAACAAATATTTATTAAATTTTAGATAAATTCGTTTCGTTTAATTAAACTTTTCCTACATTTATTTACTTTATTTACACTTCTACGTCAATCTATGATTTCAAATTTATAATTCAAAAGAAAGGAGCAGAAATTATTCCATAATAAAAGTAGTTCAATTTAGTCCTTGAAAATGAAGCGTAGCGGTTCCAAACGTCGGTCATCTAAGATGCGTTTAATTGAAGGTGATTGGAAACGTCGTGTTGTCCTTTGCTAACACAGAATACAGTTCACGCATTTTTATTATTTTTTTACTATTCATTATTTTCAATTTAATGTAATTTTATTTTATTTTTAGTATTAATTTATATGTTGGTTTCTTCGGGGGTGAATATCATCAAGGCCCAACTGACTGTCATTATATTAGTATAATATATTATTATAGAAAGATTGTAAGACCGAGAAAAAAATATATATATATCAATCTGATTTAGAACAGTTGACATAAGTATAATTTGTAATTTTTAATAATAAAAACAATTAAAAATTGGCTTCGCTCTATCTGTTTGCAGTTTCGAACGTTACGTAACTCATCCATCATCATTTTTAAGACAACGCCAATGTGTTTCTTTCATCTTCGTTCCTTTATCAACGCACAACCTGACATAACCGAGACCCAAATCAAATGGTTTTATCGGAGTTTATACGCCACTTTAGTTACCGTCTTCGTAACAGTCGAAGTCATTATAAATACCACAGCCTCACACGACTGTTCGTGCAGGTTTAATAATTTCCCCTGATCCGAACGGTTTATGGAGCAGCAGCAGCAGCAGCAGCAGCAGCAGAGCTCACAGAACAATGGATTATGTTATATGTGTATTGTATACTCTCTGAACGTGACCCAAGGGAGGCAACGGAATTTCACATAAACGTGACCTGCCCGTGATCTCCGGCGATTTTGCCATTTATGAAGCTGTTAATCGATTAACGAAACCTGCATTCAATTTACATTCTGACGCGCGCACGGAGTTTACGGGGCGACGACCATCATCGAACTCCTCAAGTCGGACGGTCCGGATTTTTTGGGATTTCCCAAACGGCGGCAGATGCGCGACGCACCGACACACACACACACACGCCTAAGTAGGTGGGTGTAGTACCGTTCGGGCTGGACGAAATCGAAGCTGACACCTTGCCCTGACATTTTATTCTTGCCTTGATTCTAACTTCGACTACGGTGCTTCGTGGTTACGAAATTACTAGTCGGCTCTTATTACGGTTTACAATGTTTTCGAAGGAGGCGGGAGCTTAACGAATTATCGGTAATGGCAAGTTTATGTCGATTTTTTCGAGGAAGGGTATTTTGATTGAAAAGTGTTCTGTTTTATTCAAATAAATTTTTGTACTATGTATTATCATAATTATTCTATCGTAGACCATCAACACAAATTACTATGTGTCAAAGAAAGATTGCTAGTTAAGTTTAATATTTAATAGAGAGTAAATTACAGAAGAAGGTTACTTTAATAAAAAGGTTACCTACCAATTGGTTTTCTTGTTTGATTTTTTTTTTTTTTTTTTTTTTGACACTATGTTTATAATATATACTTTATTTTCAGCTTGTTAATTTTGCATATCGCAATGACTTTTGGTTGCCTAGTGTACTTAAGAATGAAGCTTTCATGAACACGAAGACTTCTTTTTTTAATTTATTTGAAAAAATACGAAGACTTTTACAAGTTAATCTCATCAAAAATATATATTTTTATTCTATATTTTTTTAGTATAATCAGTATAATAAATAACACTTTAAAACATGTATTTTTTTACAACTACAGTTTTCATCGTTTGTTATTCTTTAGAAGATAAATGTAAAAAATAATTTTTCATGAAGTTTTCCCATGTAACGTATGAGGGTATGAATTAAAATTTTATCCAAAAAGACAATCTCAATTTAAGTATGAAATAATCATCCGCGGGCTGTACAATGTATATCTTATGATTCAATAATTATAGATGAGCGATTTGAGGAAATTTTTAAGTTTTTAAGAAGAAATTTTTCAAAGTATAAAAAATAGAATCAAATTTATTTCAGAATCAAATTATATATGTTACACCTTAATATGAAGTAGTTCAATTTTTTAGTTTTGTTCAAATCAATAAAATAATAAATTACATAATTAAAAAAATTAAAACAAAATTTTCTGATACATTAAGATTCTATAACATGAAATAGCGAACTTTTCACTAGAATAATCAACGACACTACTAAGAAATAGACTGAATTTTGTAAAAAAAATTAAGAAACATTTATTAAACAGTATTCAAAATGTCTAAAATAAGTTTGGCATTTATCACACTTGGAATAATGTCTATGTGGTATTTTTCTGTAAAGCTAGTTTAAAGGAGAACCTTTGCATTTATTAACTAATTCTCATTTTGAATAATGACGAAGTATTATTACATTTTATTGCAGTATTTAAATAATTTTTTGAAAAAAAAAAAAATAATTTGTATCGATTTAGTGGGAAAAACAAGCTAATCTGAAAAATCGAAACAAAGCTTGTTAAATAACCGGGAATTCTAGTCTTAAACCTTTAGTTCTGTAAGAAAGAAAAAAATTCAATCATACAAAAATATAACATTTACATGTCTCATTAATGAGCATGGAGTTTTCAAAATAATCAACTGACGATACACAGATTTTAAATTAATGTAAAATAGCGCAATTTGATTTATCAAAAAAAACAATATTTCACGAGAAATCGCGGTAAAAATAACCAAAAAGCTTTTCCTTCCGATCGCGCACCGTACAGTCAAAACATTAACCAAAGCTTATACCTGTCCTGCTCGGATCGATCGTCATCGTATTATTTCAACGACCCAATTTTCGACTCCTCCCACAGCAACGAAATCCATAATTAGATAAGGCTTTGCTTCACTCCCTCCCCCCCCCCCGCCCCGTGCCATACAACCGGCGTGCGGTCTGGCCACGGGCGATTAATCGTCGAAAGACACTTCTGGGATTTCCCCCAGAAGTCAAGAGAGAGAGAGAGAGAGAGAGAGAGAGAGAGAGCCCCCGAGAGGATCGGGGAAACGCCGGGGGCCGAAAAACACTTGTCGCTACGTCCCTTCGAGACGACCTGCAGTCGGCTCAGCGGGCGGCCTTCTCAAGTCCCCCTCTCCCTTCCCCCCTACCCATCGTCTTGACCACCGCTCGTAATCCTTACGATGGCCTCGTTGGCTCGTGCACCGCCGACCACCAATTGAAGGCCACGAGCCGAGTGAGCGAGAGAGGGGGTGGGGGGGGGGAGACAGTAGGCTATATAGCGAAAAACCCAGAGTCCGTCGGGGTATGCCCCGGGCCAGGGAAGTCCCGGGTAACACAGTGGAGGCACACACCGCCGGGACCTTTAAAGTCTCCCCTCGAGCACGTACCGGGAGACGCCGGCCCGCTGCCGGTGGCTGTATTGTGGACCTGCTGGTGGCGGGCTCATTGTCTCCGTTTATTGGCCAACAGACACCGGCCATAATCGCCCGGGGATTCCCCCTATGGCCGCGGCGAAATCACACCGGCGCAAGCACCGGACACACGAGGACGGATGCTACGTCCCGTGGACGCGCGCACATGTGTGCCATACCGGACGTACGGGGATTTGGCAGTTCTCGGCGACGATATGCCCGTCTAGCTGGCCAGCATGTGATGCACATGTCGATGCATTATTTGCCATGCGCGATCGTGGCACATACGCGTAAGTTGTAAAATCCGGCCTGGGAAAATTTTCGCCGGGCGAATGCGCCACTTCGCGTCTGTGATTTTGTCGAACCGAGGACTCTTTTTTTCTCACCCTTTTCGCTGTCGGCTCGAATATCCTATACAGTGTTATTTCGGCTCTTAAGCCACTTTTGAATCTCGTAAATCTCGCGCAATTATCGGCAACGCGTCACACATTGAAAAATCTCGACTCCCTGTATCAAATCATGCCGGCACTGTCGAGTCGAAAGCAGGCTGGGCAAAAGTGGCGTCGCGGAAGCCATTGGCATAATTTTTAGATTAACCTCCTCCTCCTCCCCCGAGCGCTTAAAGAGTCTCGCTCGACAATTTGCCAAACTCGTTTCCTTCTCCCGCGCGCAGGGCGGGGGGGGGGGAGCGAAAAAGCACCCGGGGTCAATAATATGGGCGCGGGACATTTTTCGCGGCAATTGTAATCGCGGGAACCATCCGCGGCGCGAAAATAGGCCGTGGGGCCGGAGGAGGATTCCAACGCCCCCCTCCTCTGCCCGACTGGTCCCTCGCTCGCGCTCATCGTTTCTCATGTCTCTTTAATACTTCATTATTCATCATTCCGCGCGCTTTATGAGCCTGTTACGTGAGGTGCGCGCGCGCGAGACGGTCAGAGAGTAGCAAGAGAGAGAGAGAGAGAGAGAGAGAGGAGAGACCTTTCCTTTCTGCAGGTATAAGCGCGCTGCCGTAGCTCCGTGGTCGTCGCCACGGAAATCTTTCTCATTTTTTCCACCAAGCCCTGGTCCCGGGCGAAAGACGAATGAATCGCGCACTCGCAGCTGTCGCGGGCTAAGCCGGAGCGTAAAATACTCATCCGATAACCGTAAGACAAAACCGATAAGATCGGCGAATCGATTCCCGAAGAATCGATTTGCGTTTTACTCCCGCGCAGGTGGAAAAACCGCGCTCGTGCATTTTGCTCGCGTAGAATGTAACTGTGGTGCCACCGCGCCTGGCGTGTAACCGATTGCCTTGGGTTATTTTACCTTTGACCCGTTCTAACCATTGATCGCGACAGTTATTGATTGAGAGGATCGGGCAGTATTCGACTTTAATGGAGTATGGTACACGCCAGTTCGCCGAAGGAAGTCTTAGAAGTTAAATAAATTTGATCGATGGAACATTGTTAAGTTGAAGCACTCGTGGAAATTATTATTTATTTGTATATGAAAAATTAATGCATATTAATGTGATTAGTAATTAAATTAGTCTGAGGAATGTTTACAAAAAATTATGCAAATTGCGCGTGTGTAATCAACGAGATTAACCATAATGCCTAATTCAGTTCACGGATATTGATTTATTCGCAGAAATTACAGGGTCGTAACGACACTACAATCTCGATTACAAGAAAATAATTTACGAATCCATAAATGCCTTGTTCAATGCTACACGTAATGCATTAAAAGACACGCGCGTGTAATAAATCGGCAAAACACCGGGATGAAGTAACGCGCGGATTATAACTATATGTACCAAGCGTTTGCAATCCTTCTAGCTGCGAGGTCTGCTGCGGGGACCGTCGCTCCCTCTCTCTCTCTCTCTCTCTCTCTCTCTCCCACCCACTCACGCGAGCGCGCGCATCCAGCAGTAAACAATTCAATCACCTTGGGATACGCTTTCCATGAGAGAGAGAGTGAGAGAGAGAGAGTGAGTGAGGGGGTTGGGTGGCACTGGGGGGAGGGGAGCTGGGAAGATAGAAGGACTCGGAATAAAGCACAAAAAAGGCCATCGGTAACATGGGTCCCGACGAGTATCAGGCATAACCGCGCGCGCGTGCGCGCGGGAGCCTCGGCGCCTGGCAATAGATGCCCAAACACGTCCTAAGTCCGCGGGAAGGATTATATATATATATATATATATATATATACGTACCCGCGGACATACACACAGACCTATAGATATGTATAAAGTAGCCAAGGAGTTGCGCGCCCCGTCGACTCGGCGTGCAGAGGGACAATTTAATTTAATCGGCTGGGAGCTTCCGCGCGGCGCGTCTTTTTCTCCTTCTCGCCGTCTCCCCCAACCCTCTCCCTCTCCCTCTCTCTCTCTCTCTCTCCCTCTCACCCACGCCGTATCGCCCGGCTCGTTCCCTCGACCCGCGGAGCTTGCGCGCGCGCAGGGTCAATCGTATGCTAATTGCCGGCCAAAACACAAATGAGAATGGAAGAGCGCGGGGCGGGGTGGGGTGGGGCGGTGGGGGGAGGGCAACAAACGCGAGAGGGAAATAAAGAAAGAAAACGACGCGGGCCCTGAGAGATGCGCGAGAGGGAACGATCCCGGAGTATAAACGGGCCCCCTGCCGCGCACGTGCGTCTGCATAATGTATACGTGTGCGGACGCACACGGGCGAGCTCCGCGGCTCCGTCCCTTTCTCCGCGGGGTCTTTGAACCGCGCAGTCGTCGTCGCCGTCGACGTCGTCGTCGTCGTCGTCGCTCGTAATGCCCCGTTGTCGTTGAATTGTTCTGCATAAATTGATGATGCATGAACGGCGCGGAGCGCAGAGAGAGAGAGAGAGAGAGAGAGAGAGAATGGGAGACGAGGAGGCACGCATCGGCGGCGGCGGCGCAGGCGGTGGGTGCAGGGGAGGGAGATGGAAAATACGATATCGCGAGAAACGAGAGGGAGAGAGAGGGGACGAAGACGAATCGGCCCTCGCAAGCGGCGAGGCGAGTCTCTCGCGCCTTCCGATGGGCGGGTGGTGGGTGAGCGGGACACACACACACACACACACAAACAGACGCGGGACGGCCAAATGACTGCGGGAAAGAACGAGCGGGGGAGGTTAATTATCGAAAGGTGCTGCACGGCCTCGGCCTTAGGACGTTACTTACTTTAAGCTGCGCGGACCGCCGAGCGTTACTTTTCGCGGCAGCGCGTACACTGCCCCCGCGGATTCTTCGAGACGCGAAGGGTTTAGGCTTTCCAAGTCCGCATTGTACGGCGAGCTTGCGGGAAAAACTTTGCTTTTCGATTTGTAGTTTAAGCTCGATAATGGAGAATGTCGAAATATTCAACTTGCGAACGTACAATGCTCGAGAATAATTTCTATCGTGCTTGGATAGATAGATGACCGCAGGTGTCGATTGTGAGATTCGAAACTTACAATTTTCGAGTATTACGGTTTTGGGCCATAAAGTTGAAGCGTAATTACGGCAAAATTATACGATCATTAATTATTTCTCAGTTTTTCGGCGGCCAATGAGAGTATTTGCTTGTCAATCCCGATTGTTAATTTTGAAAATCTATGACGATTTCCACGCTGTAAAAAGTGGAGAGGAAACATGTTACTTGTCGAATTTTCTGAAACGTTACGGCGATGCCAAAAACCAACGGCTCCCGTACAGAATTGCCATTGCGAAATTTTTTCAAATTCCTCTCGAGGCCGTGGACGTCTGTATGGAGACGCGCGCGGACAAAGACGGACGACGATCCCGATCAGACCCCGAGTCGGGCGAGCCGCCAAGTCTCACGCGAGGTCGCCGCGAGACCGCAACACCCCCACGGCTGAGGTCGTAAAAGATTTCGAATCTCTTTTGTTGCGAAAGAGAGAGGGAGAGAGAGAGAGAGAGATCGAAAGAGAGAAGAAAAGAGAGAGAGAGAGCGAGAATCGGATGGACGGATAGACCCGGGGGGAGGGTAGGAGGAGGAAACGGATGCGCGCGCGTGTTCAACACGTGTTTTGGGCCACCTCCAGTTTATTCGCCATCGGATCTCGGGCGCGGACATATATATATATATATATATATATATATATATATATATATATATATGTGTGTGTGTGTGTGTGTGTGTGTGTCTATATAACGATGCGCGCGTACGTGCCTAAGCGCAATCCTATTAGAACGCCCGACAGAGCTTCGCGCGCGCGTCACATGTTTCGTATGGCCTTACCTGAGCGCCACGTACGCGTAACCTGCGACACATGTGGCGTGCGGCATGAGGTTGTACGGGGAGGGGGGGCGAATAAGAAGCGATACATACATGGATACATATATATATATATATATATATATATATATATATATATAGAGAGAGAGAGAGAGAGAGAGAGAGAGAGAGAGAGAGAGAGAGCAGTTGAAGCGTAGTGCCTGCACCTGCATTAATGAGCTGTACCGGAACGCACATGTGTCGTCGCATTTGCTCTCTATCTTTCTCTCTCTCTCTCTCTCTCCTCTCCTCTCTCTCTCTATATAGATGTATATGTACATATTGAGCTTAGTTCCGGCAAGATGCGCATATTTCTCGTCTGCTAGGGGCTCGAATGTCTTATAGTACCAGAGCGTCGAGATCGTAAAATCGCTTTTTTACGATAGTGCATGTTCCCAGATTTAGAGATTTGACGAGGAGAAATAAGTAACCCCGCTCTATACAGCTCGGCTGAAGTATGTACGATTTCGAAGATTCTAAATCTCGTTCTAAATTAATTTAATAAAGTAGTTATTTCTTGCTTCTAGATAGGCAACCGACGTGTGGCTGCTACATTACATTCCAAAAATTGCGATGATATCTTTCTTCTGTATAAGTAGCTACAACCTGACGTATCCACGCAAATATTTTCAAATTACACGGTGTGCCATATTTGCATCAACGAACCAAATAAACGTCTCTTCCATCGTTATATCCGTCCATAAAAAATTAAATCAAGGTGAATCAATTGTAGGTGAAAGCCCGATCATTTATAAAATATTTAAGTACCATTTGGAGAAGAATTTGATTGTAAAAGTTTCGAGTCTCAAAGCTCAGTGTAAGGATTATAAAATTGTAGACGCACTAATACGATTATTCAGAAAAATTAAAATCCCTTTTTTGTTCTTTTCCCCGCCCAAGATAATATTGCCGCAAGAATCGAGGCTATAATGTTCATTTTATAATCGTCCGTAAGCTGGAAATGACTCGAACACACACACATACAGGCGCACATAAAATGAAATTGTATACGTAGGCATATGAATTAACGAAAGACCGAGTTATTACGCGCTCGATCGCATTTTCCTATTATTCTCTTCTACTTTTTGCCCCAGCGCCATTCGCGGAATGCACACTTGCGTTATATTCGCTCTTTTTCACGCGCCGCAGTCGTCATCGCGCGTGTGAGATCATCTCCCCCCCCCCTCCACCTCTCTCGTGCTAATACTGCTGCGGCATGCAAGATCGACTTTTATATATATATATATATATAGATATATACGAGCATATTACTACAGCGCGTGATTTTGCAGAGGTGCGCGACTTCTTATCGTGCACGCCTAACAAGCATGATATTATTGTTTTTTTCGACATAAAGATATCGAATTTAAAACAGTGGAAAAGAGCCGAGAAACAGAGAGACAGAGACAGAGTGAGACAGAGAGAGAGAGAGAGAGAGAGAGAGAGAGAGAGAGAGAGAGAGAGTGGGGATCGTGGCGCGAAGAAACGAGAATCTCGGCTATAAAAGGGACGTCCAACAGGTTGTAAGATCGGGCTTTAAAGGCGCGATTATACGATTTTATTGGAATTCATTTATAATTTAGCCACACGCGCACGATATTTAGTTCGATTTTTTTATCCGACATTTTCATCTTACGGCATATAATATATTCACTAAATTTATCACGTATGATCATCCGGCGAAATGAACTAGGGATAATTGTTACATTTTTCAACTGATTGAAAAAAATAGATAATATTTATATTTGACCAACTCAGCTAATCAATAACAAAAAAAATTCCCTTTCTATTTGCCACAGCACGAGTATATACATAAGTATTCACGGGCTACCCCGACGTTCTCGCGGACCGCAGGACTCGGGAATGAAAAGAGGGAGAGAGAGAGAGAGAGAGACAGAGAGACTCAATCCTCGAATTAAAGTCCCACTGAAGAGGCGACGTACCTCGGCACATACGCGCCTTCCTCGCGTTCGCGCAATATCCCTCGCCCATATATATATATATATACCTATATGTATATAAACGCAGTCTCGCCCGTCTCACACTCGCGGAGCGCGTATAAAAACGTACTCATACACCGAGCGTCTCGCGCCTCATCGAGCCGGCAACGGAAGGTGCGCCCGCGCCGGGCTATTAAGATATTTGAATAATGTATTGGACGCGTCCCCGCGCCCGCGTAGGTGTCGATAAAGACGGGGAGGGCGGCGGAGGGGCGGGGGTGTGGGGGTAGGAGGAGGAAGAAGAAGAGTCGACGGTGTCGGTGGCGATGGAGACGGGGGGCTTCGCAGACATTTTATGATTGCCCGACGCGCGATAAAACCTCGCCCGAGCGCGTTTTATAGGGCGAGGCGGCGGGGGTAGGGTGGGAGGGGAGTGCGCGGCGGCGTGAGCGGACCCGGAGTTCCCTCCTTCGCTCCACCGTTCCTGCGCCAGTCTCCGTTCTACCTTGCCCGTTGCAACAAAAAAGGATAAGTCACTGTTCTTTCTGTCGCTGTTGTTTCTTCGAATTCTGTCTTTAAATATAAATATAAATTATTTTTAGAATCATTGATTTTTATCAATTACGCGTACAAAAGTGCAGAAATTTAATGAAAAAAAAAAAAAAAATACGATCGATATGCGCCTTAATCAGAAATCTCCTCAAAACTTGCCCCCGGTGCACGGAGCATTGCAATTCAACAGGAACTTTAACAGATATCAAGATTATCTCTCTCTCTCTCCCCTCTCTCTCTTGAAAACACTTCCAACCGAAACACCGCCAAAAATCCATCCCACACGGTTTATACCTCTAAAGCAACGGAATTAGAGCGCGGCCGCGCATACGGCAAGTCTCGTTCGCTCGCCGTCGCAACCAGAGCGTCGCGCGCATGAATTGCGAGCCCTTGATTTGAAACGCGTGGCGATCCTCGCCGAGGCACGGGATCCACGGAGCCGATCGCGTGAAATTATACGCCATTATAATGCCATTGGAGGGCTAATATACGAAGCTGCGGCGCGCTGCGACAACTGCCGCCGCAGCCCTTCCCACCTCCTTCCACGGCTGGTTCTCCTTCTCCGCTCCCCCCTCGCCGTCTCTCCTCTCTCTCTCTCAGACCCTACCCTCTTCACTCTCATCCTCGATTTTCGTCGGTTCCCGATTTTATGCTCTCCCCTCCGCCCGCCCCACTCGCTCGGTCTCTCTCTCTCTCTCTCTCTCTCTCTCTCTCTCTCGCGCGCGCGAGCGCTTGCCGGGCACGCGAGGGCTCGCTCGCTCGCGCGCGAAAAATATTTATCGCGACTCCGGTGTGATATATTACGGGGAGAATCGCTTAAAAGTTGAGCATTGCCTGGTCAGTCGCCGTATATGCGCGCGCGCGCGCGCTTGCGGCCGATTGAATTATTTGGACAGGTCGTGGAATTAAAGCGCCATAAATCCGCATTTGAAAATGTGGGCAGATCGGTCATGTATGTATATGTATATGTATATATATACATATATATATATACGTTCGTTTGCCGACGTTCGAGAACGCTTCTTTAATTAAAGAGAGTTTTTCTTTTCTTTATTATTATTTTCCTTCTTCTTTTTTTTTTGTTTATTTGCTCTTCTCTTTTTCCTTCATGCTCCCGAGGCACGGGATAATTTTAGCTTCTCTTATTAAGCTTTCAAATAATCAATTCTTTTAGCGCTGATGCCGTTATTTATAGCGGTTTGATTGAATAAAGAAAGTATCTCGCCGTTCATTAGGCAAATGCCCATGATTAATGAATTATATTACGCGGCGGTCCCGGCAATGCGTTCCGCGTGTATTAAGAGAAAAGAAAAACGAACGAATTTCCGATACTTGCGCTTGAACGCGAAGAAAGGCTTTGCAGCTCGGCTCGTTTATAATGATTTCGAAGAGATTGAACGTCCAAAATATTATCTCGATGCTCCTAGTAATATTTTCCAGAAATCAGTTGAAGCCGCGGACAAGAATCAGGCGAATATTTATCAAAAAAAAAAAAAAAAAAAACAAAAACAATAAAGACATAAACAAAATATTTCTAATTATGCTTATAATCATCGCGGCTTAAATATATCGCGGCCTTCGTCGTAAATCTTATTTACTATACTATATATATATATATATATATATATATATATATATATATATATATATATATCATAAAGCGCACCGCGAAAAGCAGAATCCCCGTAACATCGCGCGTAATTCGACTCGGCGATAGAACCGATAGAGTCCAGAACATTATTAGTCCATGCGACAAAAAAAAAAAGTGCGCTCTAACTAAAAATCTCAAACACAAAAAACACCGCGCTCCGAGCATAATGTACACAGGGACACACGCGGCGTATATCGATTTCAGGTTGATGTCGCCGCGAAATCCCCTCCCCCCTCCCTCCCCGCCGCGGGAATATCGAATTTCCGGGAAAAAATCTCGCGGGAGAAAGTAGGAGAACGTCGACGGCTCGCCCACGCGCGCGCGCGCGCTCATTGCGTATAATGCACGGTTTCGTATATATGTATAGGATTTTTAAGTTCGACCATGGAACGAGGAGGTTTCGCGGGGGCTGGACGATCAATGCGTGCGCCGAGATCTGTCTTCCCCGAGAGTCCGCAATAGGTAAGGCATTATTTTCTTTTTGGTTTTGTCTTTTTTTCTTGTTTTTTTTTTTTTTTCAATTCAGGGTGCATGGAACGGCACTCTGCTGGGGGCCGGGGGGGGGGGCGAGCTCTTATCCGCGGAACTACGCCGGATGGTGATCGAAAAGCGCCAACTCTCGATTAAATCAATTCAGAAACTTTTTTCAAGCACATTTTCAGCGCGCTCTCTATTCACGCTCTTATACTATATCTAGTAAATTAACAAAGGCAAGCTGTAAAAATTAGCTTGAGCAGTTTATCTAATGCTTCTTAAGCTTGCCTAAATTATTGCTTGGATCGTCTCACGGCAGTTCGCAATTTCGACCAGCCGCAACGATCGATGTAGATGATATAATGTATACACACACACACACACACGCATTATCACATCTCGCCTGATAAATGATCTATTTATAATCTGTGAAAGAAAATGCCGTGGCATTATTTCATACGGGCATAATAATCAATTAGGAAATTCCTCGTTGATAAATCGGTTCATAGAAGTAATGCGCATTTATTTCAAGGTAAAATCAAACTGTGGACAATAAACGTATTGGATAAAATAAATAAATAAATATTAAATAAAATTTGATGTTAGCCAAATTCGTGAAGGATTAGAAATAAAGAGTTGTTCGATCATTGTGGAAAACTTCCAATTTGCTCACTATTTGACTAATACAGATATTACTTCAAGTAGCTCAATATAAGTGACGCGTGCAGTAATTGTCTTTCGCCTTTGTAGGGAGGGGACCATGGGAATGGCTGTAGTGCTCCACCCAGGCCAAACACGTTGTAAAATTCTAACACCTACAGGGTCGACAATGTCCCCGGGGCTGTGGGAATTCCCAAATATGAATCGGTTTGCGTACTATATATATATATATATACACAGTACACAGTACGCCTCTTTAAGTAAATAATTCAGCAGTCCCGTCCGCTCGATATCACGTTTAAAGCCTTTTCCCAGGGCGGTCGATCCGGTTGTCTATACGCCTCGGCCGCTGCTCCAGTTTTCAACAGGTGCGATTCTGGCAATTGAGCCGGCCGGCGATGAAACCTCCGGCTCCGCGCATCTGCTCCAAAATGTTCGCACGTTTTACTTTCGATTAATTTCGTATCGCGCGCGAAAATGTTCTTTTTTCTTTTTTTTTTCTTTTGTTTTTGTTTTGTTCGACCCAGTGTGCATATTTTGCTTGCCAGGAGTAATTTACGTTAATTTGCGCGCGGTCTTCGACCCCGACTCAGTATTGATAATATTCGTATACGTAAGATTTGTATAGTATTCCAGGACAAAAATCTGTATTTTATAACGTGTTATTTCTCCGAGGAAAATATTTCAATTCCGTCGTTCAAAATATTTCATAAATATATTGTGAATATATAATGTAAATATTGCATTAGAAATCTAAATATAAATTATCTTTATCACAAATACGATGCATTTGTAATTTTTAATTTGAACTTCGATTTTTATATCGTATAATTTTATGGAATAATTAATTACAATTTACCAGTAATCGACGTAGTACAGTAGTGATTAAGGATGAATTAAAATTTCTTTTTTCGTCAATACCAAATTGTAAAAAAATTTCAATTAATAATTCGATAAGCGCAGGTTTTCTATATATGTGCTCGGCATAGCGTTATTATATTTCATAAATTTTAGATTATACTTTATTTCACAATACTATATTTCATGATTTATTTACGAAATTGATAAAGAGTATAAGGAAAAGTATTAAGAAAATGTCACACGTACGATTAGCAAAATCAATGTCGAATCTTTCATGAAAAATATAAATCTTATTGCCAAGCAATTCCAAACTGGAAATTTCATTTTGAATTCTTGTTACTCTTGCGTCATTCTAGATATTATTAGAAATACATAAATATAATATAGACATGTATGGAAAAATTGAAACACTCCAATTTCTACTCAAATAACATGTATAAATAAATAAATAATATATATATATATATATATATATATATATATATATATATAGAGAGAGAGAGAGAGAGAGAGAGAGAGAGAGTTATTTTTTTCGCTCGCTGATAATAAATCGGAAACTCGACGATTCCCGTGGAAACTTCGCGGCACCTCGCAGGGGAATTCGATTTCCAGAACAAAAACAAAAAACTCCTCATAAACTTCTCTCGACCCGAAAACGCGCGCAGGACGACTTTAACATTTTTTTTCCTCTTTTTCCCCCGCGTCCGCCCGATAATCGCCCCGGCGAATATAATATTATCCGAGCGCCCGAGCGCGAGGCCCCGCGTCTGCACGTGTCCCTCACATACACACGTATAGACGACGAGGCCCGCCGCGCCGTAAATCTGCGCGTGTAAATCACCTGTCAGTCGAAAATGTGCGCGCGTGTGCGTGACCGCGCGCGCGCGCGCGCCCGTCCATACGCGTACGCGCTTATGGATATTACAAGTGTGCGGCGCGCGTTGACAGGCGCGCGCGGCCGCGGGTATTCAAAACCCACGGCGCTCCGTGGCGCGCGCGAGCGGTCGGTCGTCCGCGCACCGCACCGCGCGCGCCGCGCAGTAAAATCACGGACGCGAGCGCGCGGACCGCCGCCGCGACGCACGGAGCACGTGCTATCAGTATGTTCGACACGGCGAGCGCGACGTCGGTGTTCGTTCGCCGCGTCCTTCCTTTTGCAATTATATATATATATATATATATATATATATATATATATATATATACACACACACACATTTATAAGTACGCGAGTGAAAGTGGAAGCGCTGCACCACGCGTGCGCACATCTGGACCGGTGCGTGCCCCTTAAATACATGTGTGTATATATATATATATATATATATATATATATATATATATATATATATAAGGTGCAAAAGGTGCTACCGTCCCTGGCGCGCTCGCGCAAGCGCACACGTGTCGAGCATGCCGGGCCGATTTTCCGAAAGGGCCGTGTGAATTTTTCGTACGCCCCAGCAGCGAACAGGGGGCGACCGGCGATTTTACCTCGGCCTCGACGGTTCAATATGTTGCTGGTAATATACTTTGCCAGAGTTGCGCGCATTCTGCGGTACATCGCATCACAGCGGAGGCCGTCGTGTCACGTGCGTAATGTTTATGGGAATTGAATATTAGGAACGTTAGAGTCGTGCTTTGGGAAATTTACACATATGGACAATTCAAATATATAGATAAAAGTTTGCCCAAATAACTCTTCGCATCGCTTTTCCATCGATTTTTCTAAGATTATCATTGTCAGCTGCTCGTGTATTACGATTTTTTATTTTTACTTCACTGGGAAAAAAATATCTGTTATCAAGTAAATATTTTGTTATTTTGTACCAAGTAAATTATTTTCTTAATTTGAGAAAGCATCTTCTTTAATCAAGGAAGTATTTTCTTAATGGAAGAAGGATTCGCTTGAATCACACCACGTACTCTTAAATCTAGTAAATATTTTCTTAATTTAAGAAAATAATTTACTTGGTACAAAACACGTAAATATTTACTTGATATCGGAAAATATTTATCAGTGTTGTAATCAAAATTAATATATAGTCGCGCCACTTATATTAGACAAGCGAGTTCCCAGTTTCCAGAGTTATACGCTCTTAAATTGAAAATCAGTTTTGCCCTGCACTGATCTAGTTGATGAAATAGTCAATATGAGTTTTATGACCACGGAAAATGACTGGCTGGGCTTTTTATGCCTTAGTCCTCTACTCCCAATAGAATTTCCACACCGAGATCTGTAACTAATGTACCCGGTCTTCGTTTCGATTTATTAGAGAGCCTTATCAGCCTGGTTTTTTTTTTTTTTGAATCACAGTTCTTTTTTGCCTGCGAGCATATCTCATGTTCAGTCTTGCACAAGTTGTATCTACTTGTTCTATATCGCTCTTGGAAGCTGCTGAAGTCTTGCATATCTTTAAATAAGGAAATGGCATAATCATCTTTTGGTATCAAAAAAAAAAAAGAAAAAGCGATATACTCAGAAGCAAAAAAGAACTGTGATTAAAATGCAGGCTGATAAGAGTCTCTAATAAATCGTAAGGAAGCCCGGATGCTGCATGCCTTAGCTATAGATCTTGGCGTGGAAACTCGATTGGGAGTAGAAGACTAAGGCACAAGAGCCCAGAGTCGGTTCTTTTTCCGTACTCATTTCTTCGACAATTCAGTTGAGCAAAACTGACTGCCAATTCGAAGGCATGTTTGCTATTCTAATTTACTTGGCTCAACTAAAATATATATACATATGATGAGGGTCTGGTTTATATATAGCGATGCTAATTAAAAAAATATATATAAATACAATTTCGTAATTAAAATTTTTTTAAAGTTCTTAAAATTAATATAAGTATAATGCAATTACATTATATATAAATGAAGACATAATGGAATTATATGTGCAAGTCTCTTGTAAATTTTAATTTAAAACGTGCCAAAAATTCATCAAATTTAACTTGGCGTTATTCCTATCTGTTTACTTCTCTTCAAGATCACTGAATCATATATCGACCTTCATACATTCATATGTACTAAATTTTTCATTATTTTTATACTTATATAACAGTTGCCCGGTATTGTACACTTTGTGTTGAAATTTTCTTTTTGTTTTTTTTTTTTTTCCACCAAAATAACGAGATCGAGTCCGCCGCGCGTATGTGTAACAACGCGCTCGGGCAACGGTCGCTCGTTAAGCGCGTACAAGAGGCTGCAAAAAGCAACGGAAATTCAGCCGTTGAGCCCGAGGTTGTGGAGGGGGGGGGTGGGTGGAATGAATTGCGCGCGCATCGAAAGGTGGATGCGAGGGCCGAGATAAGGGGGCGGGGAGAAAGAGTCAAGAGGATGATACATCAAAGATCGCTATCGGGCATTATCGCGCGAGCCCGCTCTATGGGTCTCTGTGCTCGCGGGGTCTCCCGCTACAGGATCCTCTTGCTCCCTGGCTCCGGATACACACGCACGCACACACACACACACACAGAGAGAGAGAGAGAGAGAGCTACATAGATTTGCACACGTGTGCACGCGCGTGCACACGTGCATACATACACGTATAGGAGGAACGACCTGTCAACGCGTCCGGGGTCAACGTCGCCGCGGCGAACAAGCTCGCGGCCATCTAACCCGTGCTGTGCTGTGCGCACGGTCGTGTGTGTGTGTGTGTGTGTGTGTGTGTGTGTGCGCCTGTTGTGTACGTGCGCGCGCGCGCGCACCAGATAGCATCGCTCTCCTTAGCATAAATTTGTGCTCGACGCGCTCCCCAATTAGCTCAATAAATTACGCGAAAGCTCGCGCGCGATGCGCTTTTTGCACGGCGCGATCAAGAGATGCGCGGATAGTTTTTTTTTCTGTCTCCTTCTTTTTTTTTTTTTTTTTTTTTTTTTGAAGAAAAAAGAGAATGGAACGTTGGTCGGGACATAATTGCGTTTTTTTATGGACGCATGCACAGGTTAGACATCGCATTTTGCGATTTCAGGATTGCTTGTCGAGTTCGTCTATAACAGATTATTGTATATGGTTATTATTGTTTTTACAGAGATTGGCAAATAAATGTAGAAATATTCTTGTATTTTTTTTATGCTTCTTTCGCGCAGGTTTCAAAAGCTTTATAAATCTATAAAATAAGCTTTCAAAATGAGCTACTGTATAATATAGTCGCATAAGGCAAGCTTTTTCTAGCTACATTTCATTTCGTTAAAATTGAAAGTTTTATTATGAAAACCCAGCATTACCGATTATACCGATTATTATTATAAGATTTTTAAAGGTACTTATTGTAATTTTATTTTCAACTATTATTTATGTTTCTAATTTCATAAGTATTAAATTCGTGAATCCTTCAATTTCGAAATGTTTAGCTTCTAGAAGGAATATTCAATATATTATCGATTTCATTGCGTAATAGGAAGTAAAAAATTCATCACGGAACTGGAGTTCCATGTGTACTAGATGTAGAATAATCGCGCACTTACTTGCGCAACCATGGAAATGTAACCCCATTCCCGGCATTAGAAAGGAAAAGAAAATTTGGAGCACAATGTGTAAGCAATTCATTGCTCGATACACAGCCCTAATTAGTTTCAGACCTTGGAATGTACATGCGTATATACATATGTCTACATACACATAAAGCGCGCGCGCTCGCGCAAAAGATGTCGGCTATTATCATTAATTACAAAACGCACGAACTCCCCCCCCCACCGCCCCGACATCGTGCGCGTGCACGGGCGCGCTCGTAGCGCAAGGTGCCCGGGTATCGCTCTATCGACGTCGGCGCGTCGCCGCGCCGTCGCTTCCCAGACGTACGACGGAAAGCACACCGCAATGATCGCCGTTGCGAGGGCGCCGCCGCTATTAGAACTCCTCTGCGCCAGAAACGTACGCCCTTGGGGGCGGGGGGGGGGGGGTGGCGCGGGGGTTAAACGACACACGGCGCGGCAGGTGACGCGAAATCGATTTTTTTTTTCTCTCCCTCCGCCCCCTCTCCTCGCTCTCCGTTTGGCGACCTCGAGCGAAGGCGGCCCGCCGTTGCGCGGGCATTCCCGCGGTCGCGCGGCAGGTGGTCGCGTCCCCGGCGGCCGACGCCTTGTGGTCGCGACCGACGCGCAGTGCCGATATTACGAAGGCTGTGCGCGCAGCAAATGACAACACACACACACACACACACACACACACACACAAGCACATATCTATATACGCACACACTAGGGGGGGGGTGGTTCCATGTATGTTTGCGCGAGCCTAGGGAGCGACAACCGCTTTTATACCTATATATATATATAATTACGTTGGTGATACGTGCGAACGCGGGGGGTGATGAACATTATCTATACAGACGGGCCGTCAGAGAGATACGACGAGGACGCTTGCGTGTCCGTCATATAATGTCAACGCGGGAGTTGTTCAGGAAGCGTCGGAA
Source organism: Sycobia sp. Sy_11 (assembly GCA_018907035.1). Classification (NCBI taxonomy): domain Eukaryota; kingdom Metazoa; phylum Arthropoda; class Insecta; order Hymenoptera; family Epichrysomallidae; genus Sycobia; species Sycobia sp. Sy_11. The sequence goes on from JACCIC010000209.1 coordinate 134,234, forward strand.
TGTCGACGGGCATTATTTTATTTTTTTTTATTTTTTTTTTTTTTCGTTATACACCTTCGCACCGTTGAAATTTTCGCAGTGCGTCTGCACACATACGCGTCGGGATCGGAACAGTATCGAAATTGCCTTTTACCTCCGACGAGCGTCGGGTTCTTATTTTTCTTCTTTTCATTTTTTTTTTTTTTTGTTTTTGTTTTTGTCGCCGCCGAACACTGCGACGGGCGGGCGGGAGACGTAGGGGGGAGTGGAGAGACTCGAAAAAAAAAAAAATATATTTCAAGGTTTCGCAAGCGGGCTGCGCTTTTAAATGTTTTTTAAGAAGATGCATAATACGCCGACGCGTTCGCGCGCGCGCGCGAGACCGGCGATAAAACGGTTATAAAAGAAACATTTTATTCCATTGTAAATCACCGCGGAGTCCCTAAACGCGGCCCTATTCACTTTTCGACTTTTACACTCGCCTGCGCGCGCCAGCGCGGTGCTAAGCAAAAAAGCCGCCCGTCGACTATACAGTCGTTTTCCGAATCAAAAAAATTTAGCGCGTCTCCGTCTATATAACATATATAGTACTGTATGCCCAGGTTTTATATATGGACACATACACACACACGCGCGCGCGCGCGCTCGCACCCACATGCGCACACCTCCGCCTAGTTCTAAACTAGCGGGCCGAGTGCAACGCGGCCGTCGTCGTTCAGGTGGGCCAAAAAACACTAATCGAATGTATACGAGCGCGGATGAGCGGCGAGGGAGAGCGAGAGGGGGGTTTGGAGCGAGGAACGCGGGACAAGTGCCGCACTGCTACCCTCCCCACTCGCTCTCTCACTATCTTGTCGCTCCGTTGACGCGGCCCACCGCCGCGAATATTATATATATATACATACACTCTCTACGGAGGATGCGCCCCTCGCGCACCTCTAAAACGCACAATGAGCATCCTAATCTGTCCCGGACGTTGATTGATTTACATCAGCGACACTATTTCGCGCCTCACCCGGCCGCGCCGAGAAAATAAGATCGAAGCTCATAGAGGATCAGTCCGTGGCGGAGAGTCCTCTTTCTCCCGTCTCTTTCTTTCTCCTCGGAGGCCGCTCCGCACGTGTATAAAAAGAAGGAGATGGAGCGAGAGAGGGAGAGAGAGAGAGAGAGAGAGAGAGGCAAGTGGGGGTGGGAGGCTCCGACGGAACGCTCACACACACACACACACACACACACACACACACACATATATATATATATGGACGGCGGATAAGAAGGCAAAAACGAAATCCGCCGATAAATCACCGTGCTTTCGCACTCGTGCGCGTTACGACACGCGGGGGTTAAGGGAAGCGGAAAGAGGAATACGGACCTCTCCGCCATCCCTCCCTCCTCCCGCGGATCCTCCTTCTCGCTCTTTCTTTCCCTTCTCGCCTTTTCTGGGAGGAAGGAGAGTGCGAAAGGTTGTCGTTAAACGTCGCGCGCGTGCTCGCGCACGCAGCCACGGTAGAGCGAGGGAGCAAGAGAGTCTGGTTAATTTTTATTAGGCATAAATTTGCCAAAATATTCGAGCGTGACGTAGATGGCTTGTAACTCTCTCCGGGTGTCCCTCCCCCCTCACCTTGTTCTCTCTCTCTCTCTCTCTCTCTCTCTCTCTCTCTGCTCGTTCGATCCGCTGCCCCTTTTCTCCGAAGGCGCGCAAGTGCAGTGTACAGCAAGGGTCGTGTGTATGTATTTAGCGTGCATACGTGCCTGTGTGGTTATTTGCGTGTGTCATCGTTTACAAAAGTATAAGCATGTACAATTATGTACAGATCTGCACTCGGTATGACCATTCCCATGCTCACGTTAGAATATTGACTGAATTGTCTCTCAGCTACTGATCGAGAGATGAGCATTAATGATTTTTTAATTTTGACGAGCTAATTGGCTAATAAATATTTATCACGTATATTTTTTACTCAATTTTGCCGATATGTACTATATACTTTGTTTGTATTCGGAAAATATCATTGTAGAGACGAGCAATACGTATAACGCTCACTTTGTTCTCTTCTAAATTTTCATGTACTTCGTTTGATCCATATGAAGCAAATGAATCGTACCGTAGAGAATAAAGAAATAATTCAGTACTTCATCGTAAATCTCGATTTGAGATTACGATTACTGACGGCATACTATAGGGCTGCTTTGATAATTAGGCCTAAAATTTCATTCGTTTCAATAAAGATCCTTTCATAATGACCTCGTATACAATTATTTATATCAAAAACCCGGGATTAGATAAAAAAAATCTAGATAAAAAAAAGTTGCAATGACTTCAATAGTATTTAACGTATAATAGAATGAAGTAATATTATACGCTGAATCGTCTATGAGCAAAAAATTATTGGTAAACTATTATACATCTTCAAAAAGAAATTGAAAAAAAAAAGGAACAAAAATTATTGAGACTAAACGATATAGATAATAACGATGTTAACTGAAACGTGCTTTCCTGATCAATAAATATAGTACATAATTTAGCGTAATGTATTTTTATTCTGTTGCCATGATTTCCAAAGAATCCCGTTGTGCATCATTCGTACTGTCTTAACTTTCCCGCGTTTTGTACGTGCTGCTGATTTTATTTAAATTATGAGCCATATAGGAAATTTCATTTTTACCAAGCGATCCAGCGCCGATCGTCGCAGAATGGATCCCTGCCGAATTTTGGAAACCAATGACCTCCCATTTTCGGACTACTCTCTGATTTGCGATTATAACGGTCCGTCCACCCTCGTTAAGCTTGACGCGCCGCGTAATGAGGTGAAATTTTTGTTTCCCCAAGGATGTCCCCTGCTTTTACCGTCGGACTTTAAGAAGGGAGAAAAACTGTAAGTACAAGCGTATGTAATACTATAATGAACTTAATAATATGCCCGCAAAATGCAAAGTATTCTTTGATAATTATGTATATACCTGCACGGTGCTCGTAAATGAAAAAAAAAAAAAAAAAATGAAAGAACAAATTCTCGTGACTTATTGGTACACGGAGAATTTCCAATATTTTGGCGGTGAGTCACGCCGCTAGGCCTCGAGCTTCACGTGCCTCGATTCGCCCGGCAATAAGTGTTCCGGACGTAATCCCTCAGCAGCGTATATCTTTACCATTAGTAATTTTCTCGTTATTAATTGCGAGCTGCTTAAGAATAGAAATATGAATTGATAATGAATAAAATATAATAAATGACAAAGATGAATGAAACAATGATGAGAATAGACATGAGAATAGAAATATGAGTTTTACATAACGTAACTTACTTTTCCGTACCTCCGATAACGACGCGTAACATATAGCCAAATAGCCAAATAGACTTCTTATTTACGGATAATTTTAGGGAACGCACTAGATTTATAATAATCTTGCGATTAAAATCATAAGCGACGTTAACCGGGTTGTTAATTAAATAAACGAGGATTTTTTAAATACCCTTTTCTGCAAAAGAAACATAAGCATATAATATTAATCTGATAATTTCTTATTCGCGCCGCTTTTCAAAACCATGTATAGATCTGTTATCGAGAATTAAAAGGGAATTATTCTTTGTTCATTCTGACGATTAAAGCGAAAAAAACAAGCCTATTAACAATCTCTTTGCTTAATTGTGCAGTACATTGTATGGAGAAACAACCGTACGAAGCTGAATTTTACACGATATTGCACTTACTCGGATTCAATTGGAATAAAACGTGTTTTACTTTTGTGCAAAGGTGTTCGAAAGCCCATAAAAGGATTTCGATGAATTTTAATACTTTCCCGTATAACACTTAAGATAAAGGATAAGCGCGGCGCGTCGTTTGCGAAATTATTTATTTCTCAAAGCGAAAGAAAGAAACAATATTAAAATCTTATATATGTGTTTCAAAGTTTTTTTTTTCTTCTTTTGCTTATAACTATTAAGCTGTCGCCAAAAACCATTATGGTGTGGTGTAAAAGAAAGCTGCCCAGATCTTTAGGAATATTCGATTGGTTCGTATTAAAAACGAATTACTACTGCAGAAATTTTCGCACGCTGTCAGGGCCGTTATAAAGATCTGCGAAGCCCGAGGCAGAAGTACAATTTGTGGCATCCAGGGATCGCGTATCCAAAAGTATTCCTCTAGTTTTATTGAGATAATTCAGTCTTTCTTTTCGTTAGTTTCATTCGGTTATGCAAAATTCCAAATTCGTCCTGAACGAATCTTTCTTATAAAAAAATAATGTTTTCTTACACATAAGTTATACATAAAATAATAATACAACATAAGTCATACAAAAAATTGAATTTTCAAGTAACAAATATGAATCTTTTTAAACGTGGTTATATTACGTTAGACAGCTAAAAAAGAAAAATTCCAGATTTTATTCCATCAAGGTATCAAAGTTTTTTTAAATACGATTAGAATAGAACTTCACGTTGTAGCCGAAGATATGCATTGTGTACAGTTTTTTTTGTCTTTCTTTCTTTTTCGGTAAAAAAAAATCTCTAACTGCAATCACTAGATCCTGCTATGCACAATACTTAAAGTTATGTAAATTAGACAATACTTGAACTGTAACCCAAGTTTCACATCATGTATATGATTATTTATCAATTTTAAGAAGCTTGGGTAGTTGTATTCTTGGTAATGTTTTTCAAAAGCAGAAAATAAAATATTGCCTGAGTCAGATAAAATTTATTGAGCTCTTATGTACGGCAATTTTGAGGTTCATATAATATAGGTTCAAGAAAGGGAGAAGTAAAGTTTGTAAACCTATCTATTATCTATATGTAGAGTAATTAAAATGTAAACTTGTTAAATTCATTAAAAAAAAAAACCCTTACACCACTTGTCTATTAATAAAGAATGAAAATAGAAAGGCAATGTTATAAGATAGTCGTTAAAAAATGTTCTTTCATCCTATCGACTGCTCAGGGAGCGTGGCGCCCTCGACGCGGATCACGCGGGCTTCCCCGTAGAAACGGCCCTGCGTACGCCGCCTCCCTCACTCCCCGAAACTTCCCAAATAGCTCGGGACACGGGGTTTTGCGAAACCGCCCCGGATCCCGCCGTCCAGCCAGTGCCGTGCGTGGTAAAAACCCGGAGAAATTCGAGGTCCCCCTTCGGCCCGCACCCCCAACCCGCCGCCCCCCCCCCGGTGCATTATACGGAGCACTTGGGCGCGGACCCCGTTGCCAGGGCCGTATGTGGGCCAGATCGCCGCGGACACCTTTAAGCCGTCGTTATTACATTACTATAAAATAACTCGTAAACCAGGCCGTTTAGCCGTGTATAATTTGCCGGGCCCGGAGCGGTCTGCGGCCGCGACTGGCCGGGGGAGGCTCCGCGCTGGGTGCAGAGCGTATGAGGAACGACAGGCGGCCCTCCGACCGCGCGCGCCCGCGAAATAATTGCCAGCATAAATATCCGGGGCAAGTATATAATGCGGCGTCGCGCGCGCGCGCGCGCTTTATATTGTTGCCAAATTACAGACTGCGCGCGTGTGTCCGTGTGTGTCTGTGTGTGTCCGCGCGTGCCTGTATTACGCGAGCGCACACGGCGCCCGCGCGCTCGTATAACAACGCGGACCTCGGCGCTTGGCAGCGCGATCTCGCTGTTCCGTCGCCGCGTGTATATAATATTCATAAAGGTATTAACGATCGCGCTCGGCTGCGCGAGAATTCCGGTCGGGAAGCGCGCGGGCCCAAAAGTTTCTGTGGGGGGCGGCGGGAGGGGGCGTGTTAATTTTTACGCCTATTGATTTTCAGATTTTACCACCTTTGGTGGAGGTGCTCGTTGGTGCGACCGTATTTTTTTTCTTTTCTTTGGCAATTTTTTTAGATTTTTAATTTTGCGACCGGTACGCTCGTCCTCGCGGGACGCGAGCTTTTTCGGGCCCTCCTCGAGTCTCGGGTTCGGTCCGGTTAATGAGCTCGTTTTTTTTTTTTTTTGTTTTTTAACGTGGGACGAACGGTGTTATTTTTATTGGCCGCCGAGGGCGGTGATTCGGCCAGTCGTCAAATGGATTCCACGAGAGGGTAGTTCGGCGGAGAACAATGCCGGGTATATATATATGTTTCGCGGGTGGTAAAGCTTTTTAAGGGCGCGATTTTGAAAAAAAAATCCGACAATCTGCCATTATAGCCGCGTAATTGCGGCTCGCTCGTATTTAAGAGATGCCTCGCCAGCGGCATTATAGATAATCGCTACTAGGGGGTCGCGTTCCCAAATACCGTGGACAGACTATTTTATTGATAAAGTGTGCCCTATTTTTCGCGCCAGAATAGAAATGGCAATGCAATGATATTCGGAAGATGATCGCGCGAGCAAAACAATTAAAAGCCTATACAGGTACAGCAGTGCCAGAACGGGCGGGACATTACTCGAAAATGAGACGCTTAATATTTTTCTTACATTTAAAATTTTTGCTCCGGCAGACCCGGTGAAATTGCAATAATTTTATTTTCGCTTGCGTATATATATATATATATATATACACATATACAGACGCACATTTCATTAACAAAAGTCGTGTAATAAAATAACAGCGCGAGGGAAGAAGAAAGGAGTCGGAGGAAGTTTTAAAGCCTGACCTTAATTGCACTTATTACCGGACAACGAGCGGTATTTTAACATTTCCAGCGGGCGGGGGAGGCGCGGGGCTAAAGATCGCGGCGCCCGACGCGTCCTTTAAAACTTCCAGAAGAAGCGCGGCCCCGGCGCATTTTAATTATGCCTCCCCCCCCCCTACCTAATTCTGTCCATTTACCCGAGTCCCGCATAACGTTGGTTAGGCCGCTTTCTGCTCTTTCTCAATTAACGCATTGCGCTTTTATGAAAGTTCCTCGGCCAAGTTTCGACCGATGTTTGATTAATACTGCATTGCACGTATATAGCAATAGCCGACAATGAAACCTGAATTCAATCGTGAACAACGGGTATTAGTTATTTTTGATTTTTTTTCTTCCCTTCTTCTTTTTAAGCATCCGTTTGACGCTGTATAATGAACTCCCGAACAAAGAGCCTCCCAGAATCCTCCCAAGTAGCCGTATTGTTAATAACAGGGGCAATGATAATAATGACTCCCGTCTATCTCCTTGAAACGCTCGGCTCGAAGATTATGAGCGTGTGGTGGGGGGGGGGTGAGGGGGAATCGGTGGAAAACGCGAGGCCTGCCGCGGCCACGGCGAAAAGTACATACAATCGCGTCCCCGGCCCTATTTGTAAAGGCCGATTATGAATGGGAGAAGGCAAACACAGAATCCGGTCCCTCGCCTCTCCCTCCCTTCCACGATCACCAGCGCGGCCGCCTCCCCGCCGGCGATGCTCTTCCTTCCACCCGGTAAGGTGCACCAGTTGTAAAGACGAGAGGAGCGCGCAGGAGAGCGATGAAACTTGTGCACCATCGGCCCCGGGGCCAACGATGGAACGAGGGCGGGGGGGGGGTGATCTGCATCGGTGGTGATTTACCGATCCGCGCGTCCGCGCGTATATATATATGTATGTATGTATATATATATATATGCCGGACGAATACTATGTACCATATAAAAGCCGTGCGCGCAAGGAATCGTGATCGGCCTTTAGGGCAGAGGTGGTGCGCGCTCGTCCGGAATAGATGCACCTTCTTCTTCTCAGGCCCCGCGCGATGCGCCTTATATATCTCCCCCACCCCCCACCACCTCCCACCCTCGCCATTAAAATTCCCAATGGCGGAATTTCCCATGGGGCGAGACAGCGAGAGAGTGAATGAGAGAGAGAGAGAGAGAGAGAGAGAGAGAGAGAGAGAGAGACCGGCGTGGTACGTGATAGTACTGCCCCGGCAGTACCACTTGCTACTATACGCTCTCTGCTATTAAAGGCTTTGTTTCTCCTCGAGAAGACTTTGATTACGATAAAGATTTCCGTGTATATATATATATATATATATATATATATATATATATATATATATATATATATTCGTTTCTATATATAAGTTCGAAGTTCACGGCAATGATTGGAGCTCATTGTTGAGATTTTCGCACGAACTCATCGCTTCCATTGATTATTCTGCTGAGAGTATAGAAAGTTTCAATTGTACACCTGATAAATTCCTTGAAATTTTATTTTAAATAATAAAGAAAAAAGTCGACAACGACTATAAGTACGATTTATTTGAAATCTCGTCGATTATATTGCCAAAAACAAAGTTAATAAAACTTAAATAATCACGAATTTGGTAAAAATAATTTAATCTCATATTTTTATTTCTGAATTTATAGAATAACTGGACTATAAAATGAAGTGCAGATTAAGGATCAAATTTTGTAGGTATCATTATGATGAAAAACGCGTGTCTTTTGGTGAGTCAAATATACGCTAGGAGGCCCTATTTTCAATTTAAAAAAATGAATACGACTTACAAATAATAGCCTGTGAATACGAGGCATTAAACGTCCAAGAAAACTTATCGATAATTTTTAGTTATGCAATATACGACGTTTAGTATTACACTTTTCTTTTTTTACGAAGTAATGTTTTTATCTCAATAGGCTATTTTCCAAATTTCCGATTATCACGACCGAATTGAATCGATTTTACCAGTAACATAATTCAATTGTTAAAAAGTTAGTTAAAAAGAAAATTACAAAAAGACAACCTGACCACCCCAACAACCTTAAATTTAAATGGACCATCGATGTTCGACGTTTCAAAACGCTACGGTTTATCTTCACGGACTAAACTGAGTAGGCGAGATTTTACTTTAATTAATTAATAATGGATTTTTCTACCAAGATATTCAGGTTTACTCAGACTATGGGGGCGAATTTAAACGTGACAATACGGCGAAGATTTGAAGAAAAAAAAGCGTGAAAAATCTAAAAATCGAAAATAAACGAATGAACAGTATTTCGACTTATTAATGAAAAAAATGTTTCCCGTACTATCTTATCGTCTGGGTTATTATTCCCGCCCCGTTTACGATACTTTATAATTAAAGCTCCTTTCTTACTATTTTGCCATCATGTTTTGGACAGAATAAATATTATTTTCGTATTCAGCGGTACTTTGAAATTGATATAAACAGAAAGTACTACGGTTGCACACATCACACTTTGCAGATATTATTTCAGTTTTTTTATTTATTTTTTTTTTTTTTATAAGATGGTAACAGATCGAAATTACAAATCTCGCTTCCGAAATCTCTTCGAAATTCAAGTATATGTAGACGCGTGACTGAAAAATTATATACATCTCCGCCCCCCCCTACCCGCCCAGCGCATTCGCTCGTCCATTTAATCCCAGAAATTATTTTCACCCGGTCCCCGTTGGTCATTCTTGCCATTTCTGGCGTTATAATACACTGTACGCGTCTGATGCTTTATATTAAAGGCCCCACCGAGTCCCGCAGCTATCAGTCTCTCTTCCTCGCTCTGTCTCTCTCTCTCTCTCTCTCTCTCTCTCTCCTCCCTCTCGCGCGCGGCCGCGCGAAAAGAATTCACTTAAGAAAATTACAACTTCAGTCTTAATTCAATGAGAAATGCCGTTGAATTGCTCTCGGGCGCGCTGTATAAAGAAATCGGATTTTCGTCGCCACGAGGGGTCTTCCGAGAAGCCGTTCGTTATGCGCGCGCGCGCAGGAGGCCAGTAATGCGCAATGCACGTAATGCACGTGCGTATAGTATATACATATAAATACATACCTATGTATATATATATATATATATATATATATATATATACATATACATATACATGATGGAACGGAAAGTTCGCTGGGGTGGGGCCCAATATACCCCCGACTCCTCTCTCTCTCTCTCTCTCTCTCCTCTCCCCCCTCTGCCCTTCTCTCGCTCTCCCTGTTTCACGCTGTATATCTCTCTCCACCTCTCTTTTTCGTGCCCGCAGCTCCGTTTCACGTATAACGCGCTTTCTCGTTCGCCACACACGTATAAGATATATATATATATGACGTATGTAACGCTGCCTCTTCCCTTGAGCGCTTTTAAAGGCTATACTATTGCATTGCAAAACTCGTCGACGAATATATTTAATACGCGACCGTACGTCATTTCGTTCCCTTCCCACCTCCCTTCGCCTTTTTTTAACCCCCTTTACCACCGCTGCGCTGACGCAGGGATTCCGAAAAACGACTACCCCCGAGCCACAATTAACTGAGTGCATATTATATATATGTGTATGTATACAATATATATATATATATATATATCTATACATGACACCGTCCTTGCAGTTTCCGCGTACGGCAGAGTATCGATATATTATATATATAATACCAGATGATGTGTCCCTAGAGTATTAGCCAGAACAGGATACAGGACCGTTTGGGTCAAAGCAGGTCAAAGCTTTCTCTTCGTTCCTTCGAGAAAAATCGTTTCGACAATATAGAGCTGATTAGGTGACACGGGCCTCGGTCCATATTGGCGTTACCGTACGAACGATTGTTATTTTTGTCAAGAATGAAAAATTTCGAAAGGTAAACCATTAATTTTCTCGATTATCCAAATGTTCTTCGAGCGATATTGGGTAAGCTATGATACGCCCTCTTGTGAGAATATTTAGAAGGAGAAAATGTAAAAGTTCTCCACGATGCGGCTGTAACTATTTATCTTAAAAGCTTGCAGTAGCTGTCAGTGTTGTATTTGCATTTTTTGTACTGGTAATATAAATTATTATGCAATAATTAATAAGTTTATATTAGTTTGCATTACTTGCCACATCCGAGAAAAGTATGTATTTCGACCAACAAAATTTTGTGACAGGAGACAAATATCAGTGATAATCTTGAAAATGCAAACAGTGGAGAATATAATATGCCTGCGCCAATAGTTGTTAACATAGTACGTATCCTTACACTCGTTTAATCAGAACGTAACGCGCAACACATAATTTCATAACGAAACTACAAGAAACATTTTTTCTCAGCGATGATTGGAACTGCCCGGGCAGAGTTCCTTCGCTTTTTCCGCAAACAAAGTTAATGGGTTTTATCAACGTTCCATCGTAATGATCGAGTTAATTCTATCTATATCTATCTATCTGTATATCTATATAAACGACAGCTTGTTCTTTTTTTTTCGTAACAGACAAAGCGCGATCGACATACATCAGATATAAGCGCTTTGCAAAAATTCTCCACGACCGCTAAAACATGCAGTTTCACGCTGACTTATTACTCTCTCTCTCTCTCTCTCTCTCTCTCTCTCTCTCTCTCTCTCTCTCCTCTCACGCCGATATCCAGCGCACCAGAGGGCGTTCGCTCGCAACTCGGCTTTCTCGGCAGTCCCTTTTTATTCCTCCTCTTTTCCTCCTCTTTCCCTCCCATCTTAAACAATTCGCGCCCCGAGGGCCCGTGGACGCGCGCGCGCCCGCTAAACAGTGTAAGCCCGAATCCATTCCCCCGGGGATAATTGACGGGGCGGTCGCCCGCCACGCGTCCCAGCTCGGCCAGGCCCGGGCGACTAATTAACGGCGGGCCGTTGCGATCAGTGTCGATTCAGCCGCGGAGCAGTGAGGGGGGGCGGGCGGTGGCGTATTAACGCGCAATTCGCTCCGGCCCGCTGGCCGCCGATCCCGATGCGCATCGCCGAGAGCCGGGTAATAATAATTTTTTCACGGGGCAGGGACGCCGCGCGATTGAATTCGCGGCGGGAACACACACACACACACACACACACGTCTATAGCGCCACGGAGGTTCTATCTATTTTTCTCCCTCTGCCTGCCCCCCCCCCCCAACTACCCGCAGCGGGTTTTACATTTCGGCACGGAGCCCGACGCTGAGCGAGACCCGGCGATTTGGTGTCTCTTTATTCCCCCGCCCTCCCCCCCTCCTTCCTTTTCGCGCACGACCTAATTCTCGCGGAATTCGATCGGGGCACGGGGTCTCGCTCCGCGCGCGCCGTCTTAGGCCACTGCGGGAATGTTTTGGGCGAATTGTCGTGTTGGGTTGATTGATTAGAAAGTGGCTCGGATCTAGGAGAAAATCTAAGGTTATTATTTTGTATTTTTATTTCTTTCCCCTCCCCTCCCCCCCGACCCCTCGTTCGCAATTAAAATGAAAAATAAGACGAGCGGCAACCTCGCCAGTTGTACGGCTCATTTGAATAAATCGGTAGATTGATGACAGCTCGGTATTAGAGTATTTAGGACGATTTAGGATCGTGTAACGGGCGGGCCGTCAAATGGCGCTGACGGATTTGGACCAGGCCGAGCGAGAATGATTCTGAGGATCGCCTACGAAATTAATAGAATAAAGTTCGAAGATCGGACGATCTTGACGTTCCGAAAGTATACGGTACTTTACTAATGAAAACTAGTAGTTTTATGTAATTAAATTCCTAAAGTCGGAAAATCAGAGGGATTTTTGAAAAATAAACCGCCCCCCCCTCAATATACGCTATGTATATTCGAAAAACGAAGACTGGAAAAAAAGTCTGTTATCACGTAAATAGTCTCTTTGAATTCTATTTAAACGATATCCTGAACGTGAAAAGATACATATATAGAGGGATAGAGAATGAGAGAGAGAGAGAGAGAGAGAGAGAGAGAGAGAGAGAGAGAGAGAGAGAGAGAGAGCAAGAGAGAAAGAGAGAGAAGTAGTATAAAAAATTAGAATATTGTCCAGTAATTTGGTCACTTAAAATTGTAACAAATTAAAAAATTATCATCTACATTTTTTTTTATTTAAGACAATGATTGACTTGGTACATAACAAGTAAATATTTACTTGATATTAGAAATTTTTTACAGCGACAGTCATATCGAGTTATAAAAGTTACAAACAATTCCTATAAAATTTTAGAACTCAACGATGTCTGATTTTTAAGATATCGTACTTTTTTTATTTCAAATTACTACAGTATTATTGTGCGTAATTAGATATCTTGTGCAGTTACATACATTTTTCTAAAAAATATTATTTATTTTTATGAAATGAATTTTCCTAAAAATAAATAAATGCTTCTTTATTGTTGAAGCTAGAAGTTTAAACTAACTACTTAATTTGTCGCATGTTTGTGTCGCGTGCCTGTGCAATTCGTATGTTGTGTGTAATGACTGATTAATATAATTTTTCATAAAAATTCAGTATCTGTATAGGAAATGTGACAATGTTAACACGATACAAAATAAATGGACGCTCAAAATTAGATCACGAGAGCGACAACTGACTACCTAGAAATGTTAGCTTTGTATAATAGTTACATAGAAGGGACTAGAAAAATAATTTTTTTTTTTAATTTCTATGAAAATATATACCGCATCACTATATATAGTCCGTCACCATAGACTCCCTTCTTTCTCTAATCTTTTAAAATCAATTCTTTCATCTGCCATTTGCATACAGTCGATACTGTCGATCGACAGCCTATATATATGCGAGTTATAAAGCTTCATATATATATATATGTGTGTGTGTGTGTATGTATATATAAAGAGAGTCAGCGAGAAGAAGAGAAAAATGCTAATTTAAAAACGGCAATGAATGCTTGTATTCAGATTCGACTTTTTGCCTCTCTGCCCTGCCATCTTGTATATTATACTTCCCGTCCTCTTTGCCCCCTCCCCCCCTCCACACTCGGGAACCCAGCCTCTCGCCCCTTCGGTCCCCGGCGCTCTGCAGCTAGAAAAGAACGAGGAAGAAAAAAAGATCCCGCGGATTTTGTCAGTCTACATATATATATATATATATATACAGGCGTCTCGCTCGCGGACTGATTAACATGTGTTTAGTTACGAGATGAGAAGCGAGAGATTTTCGTATTCCTCTCATTAACATTGTGCCGGTATGCGAGAATACACATGCTCTCGCGTATAGATAATACGGCGCACCACATTGCTACTCGCTCGCTCGCTTACTCTCTCTGTCTCTCTCTCTCTCTCTCTCTCTCTCTCTCTCTCTCACTCACTCAGTTACACGCGGGTTAAGAAGGTATATACGACAGAATCCTCGTGAATTATTGAAACGCACGAGTGCCTCGGTAGAGCAAAGGGAGAAAGAGATAGAGAGAGAGAGAGAGAGAGGTCTCTTTTCAGCCGATCGTATCTCACGGGGCACGAATTCGTTTTACCCATCCTCCCCACCTTACCTCAGTCCTCACCCCGTCTTAAAGAAATCAACGAGGAGCCTATTTACAAGTCTGTTTTCAATATATCTGTGTGCATGTGTTTGCGCGCGAGTGCTTTTCTTCAATTGGGAATGATCTCTCTCTCTATCTCTCTCTCTTTCTCTCTTCCTCTCTCACTCAATTCTTCCCATTAAATCATAAATATGCAATTTCATAAAGTATCAAGTCTCACACGCTTATATTGAATACGATTTTTCACCCTGTAAACCTAATGTTTGACAATTCTGCACATTGCACTGATAAAAACAGTTGCATTTTAACCAATGGAGCTTCTTAAAAATAAGTACATAAAATATACAGGTTCCAAATTCAGTTCAGGGACATTCATAAGAACCATATTATCGGGAATATCACTAAATAATGTTATCATGAATGTTTATATAATTAAAATAGAACTTTACTTTCATTTTGTTAATATAATATTGAATTTCCATAGGTCGTATTATTTTATTAAATCTTGACCCTTATGTAGAAAGTGTGCGTACCTTCAAAAGCATTAAATCGATAAAAATTCTGAAAAATAAATCACACCTGTGTACTTTAGGCCGCTGATTACGGAAGCGATAGGGAAAATTGGCGACACGATGAAATTCACGGTGGAAACCACAAACTCCCCAGAACAAACACGATTCTTCTCGTTTATCTTAAAGTAAATTAAGAAAAATATCAAAAATTATTGAGCACTCCATAATACATCCTTTACGTTAATCGTCTTCATTTCTTGCAAATGCTGCAGATCAGCCTGATAGAAGGAGAAAAAAAACGATTTGAATGCATGTCAAGCGCTATCCATCCGCCTTGGGGTGTCCGCTCATTTTGAGGACTTTAAATGCGGTCTATAGAAAATTGCGAACGTTTCCGATGCTATTACTCATGAATCGAGGAATGCTTATTTTAGTTAAGCCTCCTAAAAAACATCCACTCACGATTTCAATGAAAATTTCTCGACTCGTGTTTTATAGGTTTGCTGACCATCGAATATCGAATTTTCGTGGGAAAATCCACAAAAAATGTTGGATGTTCAAGTCGTGTCAAAAATGTCACCTAACTACGTATTTTTTTGTTCTACACATATTTTCAGTAGAAGCAGTGTTTCATTCCTAATTTTTTATATCTCAGTATTTCATAGTATTTTCGAAAAGCAAACTGTCGTTGTAGTGCAATCATTAGTGGAGTGCAACGCAATTCGCGTACGGATGCATGCGATAGAGGATAGATAGGTATATATGTACCTACTGACAATCCCATAATATTCATTTATACATGAAGAATGTATTCATCTATAGCATCCATCTATATCATTCGTTTATATCAGTATTTAAAAATAATTATATTACAGCATATTATGGCATTTGTTAAAAATGTAAAAAAAAATTGATGATTAATTAAAGTTCAGAGAAATAATTCTAGTACAGATTATTTATACCGTCAGAAATGATTAGTGTTGTCAAGGCAGTGAAAAAAGTAATGTTTTCATGATTGATTAAAGGGCGAATGAATTTAAGTTAATATTAGGCTAGATTGTACGATATATGTTTAATCTCAATTATTTCATTAACATGAAAAAATTTATTAAAAAATTCTACATATTTATGATTCTGAAAATTATATTTATAATAACGTAATAATGCCAGAAAAAAATATGAAATCATCTGTCAGAACAAAAAAATTCGTAAACATTTATTGCTTTGTCAGGCTATTTCCACCTTGATCATAAGCAAACTAAGTGTTGTTTCACCGTGAGCGACAAACATCATTAAACGTAATAATTACACATGTAATAAAATATAAACAACAAAAAATTATACAATTAATAAAATATTATTTCATTAAAAGCTATTATTTTATTAAAAAATCCTGTCCATTGTTATTACAAAAATACTAGTATTTATCGGTCGCATTAATATTCGGATACTTTTTGCCAAATGCGCTCATTATAAATAGAAGGGATTGGGAAAGATTGACCCCTTCCCTGCCCCCCCCTCCCCAACCTTACGAACTTCACCGCCACTGTTGGATAAAGAGACCCGTTACGCAATCGGCCTGGATACCGCATAAAACGTTGCATTATGCGCCCTCGCCACAAGCAACGTACGTCGGCGTCGTCGCAAATCCTCGAGGTAATTCAGAAATTTGGGAAACTGACGAAAATTAGCATAATGCGTACTCTTATAAAGTCTCGAATTCATATATATATATATATATATATATATATATATATATATATATATATATATCCATATATATTGAGAATCATCGCCGCGAAAAAATTGCGGGGATCATATACTGCAGACATGGTTTGTAATAATGCGTGCGCGTATATATATATATATATATATATATATATATATATATATATATATACGCGTATGCTGGGGAACAGTCGAAGAGCGGTAAAGTGTATATAAAAAAAACACCCTCCGCCCCCTTTTCATTTTCTCCATGCGCGCCACAAAAGGGGCCGCGTGAGCGGACACGGTGGGTTTATATACATATATATATATATATATATATATATATATATATATATATATATATATATATATGCATGTAAAATATATTGGCCGCGAGGTGCAAAACAATTCATTACTGCGCGACGAACCCTGACCCGTGAGGGCGCTCGCTTTGATGATGCCAGCGTGAGGCGAGATGGTCCACCCCCCCCCCCTTCCGTCGATGCATTCACGCCGCTACGCCGCATATCCGTCGTTAAAACGAATATTTCGGGATGGGCGCGAGCATATATATATATATATATAATGACGGCCACGCGAAAGTGCGCATGAACGCGCAAAATGGAAGGCGCGTTGCTCGTTGCTCGTGCGCGCGCAGACGTACGACGCGCCCGGGCTCGTAATATAAATGGCGCGCCAGAGAGAACGAGCGCGTATAGTATATGTATATATATATATGTGTGTGTGTGTGTGTGTGTGTGTGTGTATATGTAAACCTTTTTTTATTGGATATTTCAATTACTTGCGCCGGAGTCGCGCCGCGGCGCGTGGAATGCAGGGAAGGACGGACTTTTTTCGGGTGGGTGGGTGGAGGGCATGTGGCGCGGCCGGTCGAACGGATAAGTGAAAGATTGCCGTGGTTGGATGGTGCGTCACACTAAGGTGTACCTGGGTGTGCGCACGGGCTGTCAAAAATATCGGACAAAAATATTTACTATACGGCCGGCGATATCGAGTTTTTTTTCGTTATATTGTATTTATGTATAATGAAAATTCAGTTAAGCGGTAAGTGCCTTTTTTTTTTGACTTGGTAAAATTATTAGGTACAATATTTCGTGAATCTTTGGATTTCTTCATTTTTTTGTCTAATTTTTTTTGTTTTTTTTTTTTTTTAACTGTTATAGTAAGTTAATCCGATATATTCCCAGCTAGATTGTTGTAGGATAATAGGACTGCATCCTCATTTTTATCATTTTAGTCGCAGCGATCTTAATTTTTGAGCTCATAAACTTAAATATTTGCGAGATATAATGTTTGTTTGTCAATTTCAAATCGTCATACAGATTTTTGTAATTTATTTATACATAATTTGTGCTATTGAACAATATGATAATTTCATAGATGAATTTGAATGACGGCTGTAAAGAGAAAACTTCTTTTTTTCATTTCGTTTGCCGATGCACGTCAATACTAATCAATTTTTATAATTTATTCAGTTTTACTTGATTCGTAAGATAATTGATTGATCCCAGAATAATCATGGAAATATCAACGACTCAATTCTATTCAATGGTATGTCACGTATAAATGTACATATAAACTGCTATGCAATATTTCACCATACATATAGTATTGCATTCGAATCAGCCGTGTCCCAGCTTTCAGTTAAAACCACACGTGTATTAATTTCGACCCGGTAAAATCCAACGTACGATTTCTCCCAAATGAAAAGAAAAAATACTTCTCCGATTTCGGAAACCAGCGCCACACGCGCAGATATGTATATATATATATATATAGTAATTTGGCACCTTCGTAAAAAAAGAAAACGTCTGAAGAAAAAACGGTCGATTTTCGAAAACTTTCCCAAATCCATTGCATGCGCGCGCGCGCTGCACGCGATAACGTCTCGGCCGCCGTGCAATTATAGTCCGACAGTGCATCTCCTGATCCCCTGGCTGTCTACATATATATATATACGTAAGTAATGCAGATATCTACGGACGGGATCGAAAATCGCCACGGACGGCCAATCGCGCAGGCGTCGGAATACCCGCGAAATCGAGGCGTTGCATAGTCGCGGGGATCCCCCCCAACGGGAGGACAGCCGGGGGGAGTCTACGGTTGTGTGCATATATATATATAAGACACTTTGTTCCTTCCTTCTGTGCGATTCTTCTCGCTTTTGGCGCGCGCCCTTGCGCAAAAGAAGCGAAGGAGCGGGCGTGCGAGAGGGCAAGGGGGGAGGGGAGTGGGTAACGGTACCGCCTCTTAAAAGCCACGTAATTCCGTCAAATGAAATCTCTCCTAACTCTTTATATACCGAGCACCGAGCACTGAGCACCCAGCACCGTCCACTTTCTGTCTCTCTCTCTCTCTCTCTCTCTCTCTCACACACACACACACTCTTTCTCTTTTATTATCCTCGTCCTTCTTCTTTTTTCGACGGTCGCTGTCCCTCCACTCCTCCTTCTTTTCGAGCATCACTCGCTCTTTCTCTCTCGCGGCGACCATGCGCGCACGCGCCGGCGATGCAGCGACGTCGTGGACGACAACGCAGCGCAGTGACCGACTCAGGCGCCTGTTCACTTATATATATATATATATATATATATATATATATATATATATATATATACACGGCCGAGATTAATTAAAAGCCACGGATAATTTGATAATATAAATGATAATGCCGCTTTATCGCCTTTTGTTTTTTTCGCCCCGTCCGACAAGTCTCTTCATTGTCACTCCTTCCACCCTTTCTCCCCGCCCTCGTCGTCCCGACCTTTTTTCCTCCGCTCCTCTCGCTTTCTTTTCGGGCGCCCTTCATCCATCTGCTTTTTTGTCCTATCCCCCCCCCTCTTCTCTTTGGCCTCGTCCTATCCTTCTCTCTCTCCCTCTCTCTCTCGCTCTCTCTCTCTCTCTCTCTCCTCCTCCCCCGCCCGGTACACGGACGTACAACGAACGCGGGCGCTGGCGCGCTGCGCTCGCGCACCTTCATACGTACGCCGTGCAGTCACCTTATAACATTACAATTGCTAATTTCCCGCTGCGGTTGCACCGAGCAGTAAAGTTCGGCCGTCGTAAAACGAGGCGCGCGCGCGCGCGCGCGGACGAGACGCTCGGCGTTTGCGCTGGCGCGCGGGAGAGCGCATCCCGCTTTTTCTCTCCTCCTCCGCCGACGCGCAACAGCCTCGATTTTCGGCGGACGGGGGTGGGCGGAGGGGTGTACGTACTTGTATACATATATATATATATATATATATATATATATATATATATATATATATATATATAGTTCGAAGCGATCCGGGCAGACCCCGAGGTGAGAGACGCCCGCGGGATTCTGGGTCAGTTCCGACGCCCGCGCGCAACCTCGATGGCTCTCCGTGTCTCGTCGAGTCGTTCGTTCCGCCGCCTCGGCGTAACAGAAGAAGGGCCTGATGGATCGGCGGCGCGCGGTATGGATTCTTTGTTTTTACCTCGCGGAATTCCAGGCGGCCGCCCACTTTATCATTGCTCTCTTATACACACACGCGTATACATACCTTAGGGATCGGCAATTTTTCACGCGGATCGGCTTAACGACGCCCCGCCCCCTCCTTTTAATCTCGGTTTTCTCCGTTCGCGCTCCTTCGATCCGAGCCAGAAGCGAATCGGAATCGGAAGCCCCGCGTATACCGATTAATTAATATATATATATACCAATATCGGAGATGAAAATTGCGCATGAACGAGTGGCGGGCGGCTGTGTAATGAATTCGCCTCCCCCCCCCGCCCCACTAGTTGGTGTAAGGCAAAATCCGAGTATCCGTCGTGCAACTTACGCCCTCTCTGCGCCGCACGCGGCGGAAAAATTTCTGCGCAATTTTCGTACATCCCGCGACTAATTTCAACGGCCCCTCGGCCCATCAGGGATAAATCTCGGGGCTTTGATGCAATTTTTCACGCCCCGTGCATAACTGTAAATATATACGTATATGCATACACACGTACGCATACCCACGCGCGCGCGCCAAACACACACACACATTTTATTTCTGTTTGAAGAACTGGGATTGTAAGGGGGGAGGGGGAGTTTGGGTGCGCGCGGCGCTCGTCGCGTCGTCGGTGCCTGTTCCACCGACCCCAAAATTTCTGGGTCAGTTTTCGTCTGATGGATTGTGACACGGGATCGGCGCGCCCGCGCGCCACTCGTAAACAAGAGCTTTCCCGTGACGCACACTTGTCCCGATACCCTTTGTTCTCGTTTCTCGTCTCTACGAGACGCGGGGAGGGGGAAGGTCAGGACGACGACGACGACGACGGCTTTACCGCTGTTTTATCATCCTCGCGTATCGTATCGCCGAGCTGAAAGCGAAGAGCGAGGAGAACGACGGATTTTTATACACGCCTGCGCATAATGTACGTTTGGCCCGTGCGCGGAATTCGATCGCGCCACGGCCTCCTCTCGATTGTCTGCGCAAATCGCGAGTGTTTCGGCGGCGGTGAAAGTGAATTAAGTCCCGCGATTTTGATTTATAAACCCGAGTCGTTTGTATGAACCGCGTTAAAACCTTTACCCTCCCCGTCCACCTCCCCCCCCCGCCCCGCCAACCGAGAGCGGTCGAATTTTGTTTTTTCATTCGCCGCCCCCATTGATCGCGCTTAAAAATTGAATTTATAAGGCTTATTTGTGTATAGCGGTGGCAGGTATGCGTAATTTAAGTAATTTAAGCCGCGCGGGAGGACGGCGAAAAGGTGTGTGTTATATATATATATATATATATATATATATATATATAATATAGACACACGAAATATAAATGCGTCCCGCGCCTGGGCATTCACGTAATAAACGTACCTACCTACGTGAAACGCAAACGTTTTGTATAAGTCGCGAACTTTCCAAATAAACAATCGGCCGGATCCTGTCGCAATGAATCATCCGCATTATTATTTCGGCGGGCGGGCGGGACGTGCAGGGGTGTGGTTTCTGATCATTACGAAACTGTTTACGACTTACGGACGATTCCGGAGGTGCCCACGGGCGTCGCGGCCGGACAAAAAGCGACGTGGATGATGCGACTTTTTAATTTATCGCGCGGCAATACACACACACACACACATATGCGGCGATCTCTCGGACCACGGTGGGGACAGTTTTTTTTTTTTTTTTTTTTTTGTTTTATTAAAAAGATAATGCCACGTCGACGCCGCTTATACAATTGAATAATATTAATATTCCTATAATCGCTGCCGCCGCGGTTCATTTGGGACGCAAAAATTTGACGCCGGGCCACACGAAACGATGGCAATGCAACCGTAACGTCGGCCGAAAATTCAACGAATCCTTGGAAATTCGTGGATTAAAGCTGCAGAGCCCAGCAGACGTTGGCCGCTCTTACGAATCGCAGCTTCGCAGCTGGCTGAACTCGCTCGCTCGCGCGACCGTCGCTCGTTCTCCTTCGACCTCCGCGGCGGGCTGTATTACGACAGCTCCCAATTAATGCTCGTCTATGCAACGGCCGCCGAGAGCAAAGGACGAGGCGAGCGAAAAGAGAAAAAAAAAAAGGAAGGAAACTTTTTTGACGAACGAGCAGCCTGGCTTCATTGACGCCGAGTCAAAGGGAAGAGCGGAAATTCTCGACGTTGGTCGCAGTGGCTCCCATGGACGCGTGTAGGCAAAGTCAGGAAGAAATTATTCAATGCTATTTTCATTAATAGACATAGTAGGAATACAGCATGAACCAGCAAACAAATGGGATATTTAATCAATTATTTAAGTAGTTATATTAAATTTTGAATTAGATTAAAAATTAAATCTTCATTTCAATCGACGTCACGTGGTGGTCCTCTGGCGTGATACTGGGTAATCTTCGTGGACGCCTTTCATTGTTCTATCATAATCATTGCAGTGGAGAGAAGAGTGAGAGCGTATATTAGGCACTGAAGGAGAGAGAGAAAGAGGATGAAGCTGACAATGGCCTGTAGGATCAATACACGTTACAAATATAGCATATACCGGATAATGACTGCTCATGAATTTATCGAGCTCGTGCATTTTTGTCAATCGCTCCAAATTCTTTCCCAACGCTGTGAGCTTCATATGCGACTGAAAGCCATAAAATACTAAGTCTTCTTAAAATGAAAAAAATTATCTTTATACTCGTTAATCTTGCACTTTTGAGCCTTTGCGCGTTTGCGTAAACGAATTTCAGATTTGGACACGGGTAGTAATACAATACGTATATTTGGCAAAATCACAGGAATAAACAACTTTTATTCTGTGTGCCTGATATAATTAACGAACTAAAAAGTTTTATTCATCTGCTCCCAACATCAATTAATGCCTAGAATTAACAACGTAAGAATTTTCACTCGAATTTCAATTGTTTTTCTATAAAACGCTTAAATAAACACCAACGGAATCAAAGATTTATAAAGCCAAAAAAAAAAGAAATAAACAGCAATGCATAAATACATTCATCTACGACATGTTTAATCAGTCTCTTAAAAAATTTGCATAAACAACTGTTTATTTGATTTATACCGAATCGAATTAAATATACATTTATCTGTGAATACCAGAAGCATATTTTTGTAATATTCGATTGTCTTTCTGAATATTAATCGGCTGATGGGATTTACTTATGTACCTGTAGTTATTAAAAGAGAAACTTTGTAAGCGCTCGCGCAGACACACACATACACACACGCACACACACACACTCAAATATATAAGACTGCATATATATATGTATATACAGGAGTTATGGCTCACTAGAAAGTAGCAACACATATATCTTTTATACTACTGGACAACTCCGACACAAAGCACAATAGCTCAATATTCTGAACGTTTATTATATCCCGGTATGAATAGATCCTTAAAGTAAATGATTCCCGTATATCAATATATCGGGCAATATTATGGTTTCTTAGTTACGCTACTCGTTACGCCATATATAATCGAATTATTTAAAAAAATATAAAAAAAA
>JACCIC010000209.1:162500-212500 GCA_018907035.1 Sycobia sp. Sy_11
ACGCGCAAGCATATGTATCTACGTATTAATAGCGAGCGCGTGACGGGCACGGAGGAAGTCCACGGTTTTTTCGACTGCCGAATTAAGAATTATATATATATGCGTTGTATTTTATCCATACAACTGGGCGCGTGTACGAACAGCTGTTTTTTTTGTTGTTGTTGGTGTTTTATCGTTGAAGAAATGCGCTTTAGCCCCCCCCCCCCACTTCGCCGCCCGTCGCGACGACTCGATCGTACAGGGATTAGATGTACATATTATATATGCGGGTCCTCAACGAGTATATATGCAGTCCAACATATAATGTATACGTTGGACAGCTGAAATTCACGCGGGTGCCCACTGCGCTTGAATTATTCAAAGCTGCCCGGTGCGCGGATCGTATGCACCGCTGACCTTTGATTATTATAATATTGATATTATGTATGCTCGATTTCGTTTACGTATGCACGTATATATGTATGGTTCGATTCGTCGGCTGGTCGAAATTCCACGCTTCGTTATCGACGCCGAATGCGAACCGCCGACCGTAACAAATCTACCTTCCATCTTGTCCTATTATTTCCTTCTTCATGTTTAATTTGTTCGTTAAGAATGTGTGTGTGTGTGTGTGTGTGTGTGTGTGTGTGTGTGTGTGTGTGTGCGCGCGCGCTACTATTTATACGGTAAAAGTTTTCTTGTAAACACTACCATACTGCCCAGTAATTTGATCAGAGGGAGGAACACCGTTTACAAATGTCTGTGTAAAATTAGCATAGTTTCTAAACAATTTTGATTCGTTGATAATCCCGATTTTTTTTTCCATTACAAACTTTTCTAGAAAATATGGTCATTTTTTAAATTTTACAGTCGCCGATGAAATTATTAAGTACTATTGTAAGTCTCGCTAGAAAATTTTTTTCAGCCAATAAACTCAAAAACCTCACCAAATCTAACATTCTAATTGATTATTACGTCGTTTTTTTAGGCGTCATTTAACCCTCCACGTTAATCCGGTAATATAATACGGAAGTATATTAAATTTTCATATCTGTATATACATATTTATAGTGTTTATTGAGATATGTTAAATAGCCAATGCTTCCATCGCATTATAGTCGTGGTAATCACACACACACACACACCTAGACGTCCGTACGCTCGCGCGCGCGTGCGCGTGCTGGCGTATATGTGCGTCTAATATGAATTCCTTCGAATTATAAGATATAAGCGTCAGATACATGGGTTATAAAGCCGCGTCTACATGCTCTTCCCGTTACGTTTCCCATGCCCATTTTGTCATCAGGACGCAAGAGGTGTCTCCTGGGCCGGGGAAAGAAAGAAGACAGAAACGATTTGACGCATTCCAAATGGGCCAAGGAAAATCTCGTTTGAGCCCAAAAAAGCGTTACGAGACACACCCCCCCTCCCTTCGAGCTCTCTCTCTCTCTCTTTCTATCTTATTCATTGACTCGTGACTGGTATATATATATATATATATATATATATATATATATATATATATATATAAATATATATATGCAAGTGCACCTCAGATCTAAGGATGGAGCGTAATAAAGAGGAGAAGAAGAAAAAATGAACCGTTGCTCCTCTCATTATGCACCTTTTGGGCCGAGAACGAACTAGCGGCACCGGCACCGCTCGGCGGGGCACATATATACGAAAATGTGGCTGGGCGCGGCTTTTAATATTTCGCAAACCACCCGTGGGAACGTTGACGAATCTATGCAAGCATATATGTGTGGTGTGTGTGTGTGTGTGTGTGTGGTGTGGACGAGCCAAATGTTGCAGGTCGGAACTGCACCGGTATGTCGCCGAAAAAAAACAAAGCGCACCGCGTCGAAAACGAGAAACAGAGGAAGAAAGAGAGAGACGCATAAGCGCATAGATAGATACTCGTCCTTTAACGGTCGCCAACCGCTATATAGTATGTATGTATGTATGTACATATATATATATATAGAAGTAGCTATATATACATACGCAAACCAGTCATCAAGCCGCTTTTTATAAGTGAGAATCTCGGAAGAACTGCCAAAAGAGAAAGGGCAAGAGAGAGAGGAGGGAGAGAGAGAGAGAGAGAGAGAGAGAGAGACAGTTAGAAAAAGAAGGATAGAGAGAGGAAAGGAGAAGCGTTGATTTGCCCCGCGTGCATCATTACAGTATTACTCTCGTCTCACGCTCTTTTCCTCTCTTTATCTCCCTCTCTCTCTCTCTCTCTCTCTCTCTCTCTCTCTCCCTATCTCACTCACTCACTCGCGCGCCCCGGAGGTGTGGCGCGTGCGCGGCACCGACCGGAGAGAACGCGTAGGTGGTCCGGCTCGGCTCGGCTCGCGCCCGCTCGCCCGCCCGCCCGCTCCCTCGCGGCTGGGACGGTTTCGGCTTCGTCGGCGCGACGGCGCGACTGCGGGCGCGCGGCGGGCCTCTTCGAGGAAGGGACGATTATCGGCTGCCTTGGCGGTGCTGTGTGGTGCAGCGGGTCGCGAGCGCGACCCCTCCTCCCCCTCCGCCCCGCCCAGTTCCATAGGCCCAGCGCGGCCGCTTATATCGACACTCTTTCTACAGTGTGCGAACCGAAACTCGGTCCCTCGCCCCTTAACGCCCGCCCCGACGCCGAGCGTTCGGATTAAGAATTCGGTCAGTGCCTTGTGGGCCAATAGGGCACCATCGAATTCTTCTGGATTTATTGTTTCTTTTTTTTTTCTTTTTTTTTTTACTTTTTTATAATGTAGTTGCTCCACGCGCCGATTCACGAAATCTTTGCCGTAATTTTAAAAGAGATGCCGAGGGGATTACCTTTTGGTTTGACCGACCCCAAAATTAAGTTTTAATATCTAATTTAATGCGCCGTCGATTTATATGATTTGAGATTCTGCTCTATTATAGATCCGCGCCAAGTCGAATGAATAAATTTTATTTTATACGACTTATATCACACTTAAATTATTATTTTATCACCTTCAGTACAGGTTATAGGAAGAATTAAAATTTAATTACTAAATCATATAGTTGCCAGTCTGTATATTTAACGACGCGGGGAAGTGTATTAGTAAAGCATCGTACACCACAGAAATGGAAAACATTTTTATTCCGAAAATTAGAGACATTTATACTTGTCCCAAGATCCCTAGCCAAACGACAATTACAAATATCCAATAAAACTTTATTGGCTATAGATTTATATATGCTCATTATCATAATGACCAGAAACATGACTGACTAGTTTTATTTACAGAATATTACTTTGAGGTTAAGACGTTCTGCTTCTACTGGTATTTTCTGGGCATTCCTGTATTATGTCATTCAAATGCTCCACTATTGTGCCTCTCGTGCTTTTCATCATTTACACTTCGACGGCTTTTGGATATGAAAACTCGCGAAGGCAATGGTTTTACAGCATGCGAAAAACCGAGATTTCCACCAGGCAACGCAAGAAGGAATATTATTAGCTCAATGGCATTATCAAAGTGCATTAGCGCTACTGCTCTTCTTGGTTCAATTCATAGAGATGCGGTATACGCAATAGTGCATCGTGGGGGGGGGGGGGAAGAGAAAATTTCCTAATGAAAATGGAATATAATCCAATGAATCATAAGGCTGCGCACACATATTTATACAAGCGGTTGCACAAATTTAGCCGAGGAACACATTTGCACCGTCATCCTTTTCCCCACACCCCTATTCCACGCGATCAGACTGCATCGCATCTACGTATACACGTTTTGTTCTCTCTCTCTCTCTCTCTCTCTCTCTCTCTCTCTCTCGGCACTCTATACCTGCGCAACAAAGATGTTCTCCAGATCCTATTTTAAGATTAATTGAAATTTACTTTCACGAAAACTAACAAATCTGGAAAGCCGATCCGGACCGCCCCGCGGCGACTCAGCATCCATTCTTATTCTGCATCCATTGTTATGATGTGTATATATATATATATATATATATATATATATATATATATATATCTATGATTATGAAAAACTTATCAGTTGATGGTACATTAGATTGTATTATATATATATTAATAATCCTTTTCCATACACTTCCTCCTGTCTTCAAATAAAAAAAAAAAAAAAACGTTTCCAAATATCCTTCCGGGTCAGATCGAAGACAACGCTCAGCTTCCTCTATTCTACACACTTCTATACCTCCTAGAGGAAGACGCAGCGTGAGATCCGACCACGCTGCCACCCCCCCCCCTCCCCGCCGCTCAAGCAAAAGCATCAGGACTATATTGTATACAATGGCCGTGGTCGCGGAGGCGCTCCCGTAACGAAGTCGCGCGGCCGGATCCGTCGAAAGGGGTTCCCGCGTCGAGTCGGCCCTGGATCATCGACCACCTGTCCGTGCGCATCAGCGTCCGCCTTTTCCTTACTGTGTATGAGAAACAGGAAACGCGACAAGGGGAGGCTGCGAGCACCGGGGTTTACCGATCTTTGGATCTCCATCATTTTATTTATTATATATATATATAGCTGATTCATATAGTCACGGTTGCCGTAACGCATATGATATATATATATATATATATATATATATATATATATATATATATATATATAATACGTCGTGAAAAGGGCGAATGGGGAAAGGCGAAAATACGGCGTCGCCGCCGGTTCTAATGACGGCCAGCGCTCGCGAGTAATATATAAATGTATTTACGCGGCCTGCGATCATTCTTCAACTTTAATCGGAATCGCTATGTTAATTAATATCTTATATCCGCGGCGTATACGTAGCCAGGCCCATATATATATATATATATATATATATATGCCTGCCTCAGCGCACTGACGGATGCCAGTTCATTTGTTATACTCTATACGTATAGACCTGTATAGTACGGCGGCCTCGGGCTGTGGGGGCGGGCGGGAGTGGCCGTTTTTGCTATCTTTACGCGCGCGCCGTAAGGAAGGGGAGATTAAAGGATCGCCTTCCCAATCCCCATCCCCGAGCGCGCGTGTGGAAGCAATTGAGATTGCGCGCGCGTCTATCGTGAATGATTAAAATTACGGGCGAGCGGCCGTTAAACGCGCGGTAGTTTTTCCTCGGTAACCGCGCATCGCCGTGGGAAGTGACGCGGTCTTATCGTCGTAGTGACCGAGAGCTGTACGTGCGATTTTTTTTTTTTTTTTTTTTTTGGGAAATCCGGCAGATAAGATGGGGAATTTTCGGGCCTGAAAATTTTTACTTTGAAATTATTATTACCATTTGTTATCGAGCAGAGAAAAAAATGAAAATGGACAGTTCGTGTATATAATACTTTGCAACATACATAAATTTGTGTTTATGTATGCAAATTTATTAATGTTGATATTATACAGTGACAAGCACAAATTTTAAAGTGAAAATTTCATTTACTATTAAGATCACTTTAAAAAAAGCAAACACTTGACCATTTTATTTCTTAAGTAAAAATATTTTTTTTTTAACTGTAGATGTATAAGTTGAAGTTAAATTAAAAATTCTATTGAACAGCTTCTCTAGCTCTTATTTCTAATATATGACGAGTGAAATATTTCACTTGAGCTAATTTATTTTACTCTCCAAATTAAGTCAGTGTAAATTGACGCAATGTTTTAATGCACTGAAAATTTCATCGATGATTGAAAACATATTCCACTTTTTGCCGAGTATAAATAGAAATTACATTGTGTAAATAGTGAAATATTCATTGATATACCAGCGAAAACGTTACTGTTTTTAAATATTGAAGTGATTTCCATTGATTCAAGTTTTGATAGTAGAGATGTAGCATGTGATATAATATCTAGGATATCTAAAATACGTATGATAAGAATTTTGTTTAATGTCTAAAACTCGAGGTTGAGTTGATATAGATACCAAATAGATTTAGGAAAATTAGAATGATATTATTGAATGCCAAAAAATTATTTAGAAAACAAGAAACGAATGTCTACATATTGAAATCAGTGCCGATCATTCATTTATAAAAAACAAAAAAAAAACGAAAAAACTGGTAGTTCAAAACAGTATAGTAGAACAGAAAATATTTCAATGTTTTTTTTACCACAGGGGCCATTTTTACAAATTTCGAGCGTCCGTACGTCGATTTAAATAAAGCAGGCGTTTCAGGCTACAAAAAAGGAAAGGGGTCAAAGAAAAAGGCGCGATCGGAGAAAGAAAGTCCAGCACCAAATTTCGAATCCCCCCCCCCTGTGATAATCACTTTATACGTGCCGAATTCGCTGTACCTCCCTATCGGACGGGTATAAAATTGCCGAAGACGCTTCTCAACCCCCCCACCCCCCCTATCCCGGCGGCCGCCCCGTAAATTCCGCAAACGTGCCGCGGGCCCGCGAGAGTCAGGAAGAGAGAGTGAGAGAGAGAGAGAGAGGAGAGAGAGAGAGAGAGAGGGAGACGGAGAGTCGGCTTGGCTCATCTCGACCCCGAGCGCCGAGCGCGAGTTCGCTCCTCGCGGATATCTGGGCGCTCGCCGCGACAGTAAGGTAAACCTGTCGGATAGCCCGCGAGGGGTGATTTGGGTGTCTTCCCCGCCCTGCCTCTCCCCCATCCCGCGCCCGTTCCCCGATACACGCGCGTGAGAATCCGACACGCGTGCGCCGGCCGTTAGTCCGAACGGGCATCCGGCTCCCGCCGTAAATTCGCACAGATCGTTGGGAAAAGGTGGGGGGTGGGGGGGGGGAGAGGCGCATCTCAGCCGCGTCTTCCCGGCGTATATATAACAGATATATATGTACGCGTTTATTCGGCGTTTAAGGGCTGTGAAGATAAGGTTATGGCAGTGCGAGGGAGGGGGGGGGTCTGCGTTATCCGTCGAAAAGTGGGCCTCCGTCATGGTCGAGCGGATTTATATATATATATATATATATATATATATATATATATATATATATATATATATATCAAAGCGCGGCACTGATGCGAATTCAAAGCCCCGCCGATTTAGATACGGTAAATGCAAATCGGCCCATGGGACTGTTCACCGTCACCAACTATCTCTATTTTCCAGACGTACCGAGAGTGCGATTTTCTCCTCTCTGTAGTCGTATAGTATTTCTTCTCTTCACCGTCTCTCTCTCTCTCTCTCTCTCTCTCTCTCTCTTCCCTCCGACCACCTTGTGGACTTCATTTTCACGCGGCTGAATCACGGTCGAACGAGAACGCCGTCCTCGTGGTTTTAAGAAACCGGCGGCGGGAGGGGGGCGAGGAAGGCTTATCGTACGCTTTTCTCTCTTTTTGATTTTTGTTTTTGTTTTTTTTTTTTGTTTTGTCTGCGCGAGCAAAGTCACTTCGTCCGCAGCGTTTTCGAACGCGGCGATTGTAAATTAATTCACGGGCCACATACGCGCGCGTATATATCTAAAACATTTTTGGCGCCGACGGCTGTAAAAGCAGAGGCCAAATTTTATAGCGGCAGCGTGGCTTTATCGGCGATATTTATTGATTTTTGCGGACGGACGAGTCGCCGGCGCGAGGCGGGCGAGGGGGGGAGGGGCAGGGGGTGAGGCGCAGTGCGTCGGAACGGGAGGGAGGACGAGTATTTTTTTAAGCGCATCCGCATAAGATTTCGGTGTCGGTTATGACCTTTTAATGGCGAGATTAAGGGTACTTGGGGCCCGATAGCCTTAAATATTGCATTATCCATCGAGCGATGCAGTTAAGTTACCGCTTACCCGCCCTCCCCCCCCCCGTCCCTCACTGTCTCGCGCCAGCGCTGCGGTTAATATTTATACCGGAAAAAGGGCTCGACGCTTTCTTTACGCGCGCGCGGAGTTCCTTTCATTATCGGCACGGCGCGGTGGTTACGCCAATTTATTTTTACTCCTCGCCCGGGTCCGAAAGTAACGCGTATACGCAGTATATATATATATATATACATATATACCCACATATCTCGCAAGATACAGAATAAAAAGGTGTACACGGAATGATTCCTTAATAAAAGATAATTGGTTAACTGTTGGATTTAATATTTTTTTCGGAATAACAAGTTTTACGCGTATGTGTATAATAAATTAAAAAACACGGTTTATTATCGCGGATATTATATAGAAGGAAGATAAGGCGAAATAAGTATACACGTGTATACGTATTGCAGTGAATAACTCATTCCCGGACTCTGATTTTCCAGAAATGCCTCGTCTGGGCGCTTCGTTAAAAGAAGAGAAGAAAAAAAACGAGGGGAAAAAAAAAAATAAAAAGTAATAGAACACTCGAAAATCTCCTAGGAACAGAATCGCTTTCCCGATAAAGCTTCTATTTTTATCTATAGTTTACGGGGAAGCCAGAGGGCTCGTGTATGTGACGCGTAACAGGGTACGCATCTATATATAAAAGGAGTGGTCCACGCGACGATCAACAGGTGGATTTCTGTCCTCTGCCGCGCGGCCCGAGATACTTTTGATGCGCCGATACGCGCCCCCGCCGCCGCCGCGAGCCATCTGTTATAATTCTGCCCGACGACCGCGAGAGTGAGAGAGAGAGAGAGAGAGAGAGCGTCTGCTCGTCTGCACCACCTCCCGAACAGCAGGTTGCTGGCTTTGCCGCCCTTCCTTCTTCTCCTCCGTCTCCTCCTCCTCCTTGACCTACCCAGGCAGTTGGGCGCCCGCTTATACACCGAGATTGTTTCGCCCTCCGTAGATATAGAGATACAGACACACTGTCAAAAAGTCGTTCACTCCCCTCTCTCTCTCTCTCTCTCTCTCTTTCTCTCCGTTACAAGAGCTATATATATATATGCAGCTAACGAGCGGAGAACATTGACTCTTCGTGCGGCCTTTTGACGGATGGCGCGCGGCCCGCCCCTATTCGGACCTCCTATGATCTCGTCTGTGCGCGCGCGTGTGTATTCGCCGCGTATAATTGCGGGAGGGAAAAGTGTTTTTCTCTAGCCTGGAGCCGATAATTTCGCGGCTCTAGAGGAGTGCCAGCCGCTTAATTATGATATTGGGGCGACTGGGCTTGTTCTTTCCGACGATTTACGTTCCTCGTGTCGTTCTGCTTCATTATTGTTATTCGTTTTTTTTTTTTTTTTTTTTTTTTTTTTGTAATTTCGACGTACAATTTTGGGATCTCGAATAATTATATTCTTTATAAATCATTTGGCTTGAACGTCGCGGTGATTGATGATAACTACTCACTGTGGGACATTGTGAACTTTTTTATTATGTTTTTTTGTTTCGTTATAAAATAGCCATGTGGACCGATAATTATGCCGTATTTGTGATGAAACTTTAGAGAAGATTTGAAATTTCCGTATATGAATCAATATATATATATATGAGTCAATCGATCAAAACGGCTGCTGGAAATTACATCAGACACAATCCCGTCCTCTCATATCTTCCCCGTTATTATGTTACACACACACACACACACACACACACACAGAGAGAGAGAGAGAGAGAGAGAGAGAGAGAGAGAGAGAGAGAGAGAACGGCTTTTTTAATGTATGGATAAATATATATAATATATACACAACAGCACAGGTTGATTATAAGAGCCGATAAGAATAATAGAAAATTACGCGTAAGTTTTGTATGTATGGATGTATATATATCTATACCTGTATGTATAAATATGCTAATCGGGACTTTTATTAAATACACGCGTGCCCGCCGGCGGTGGCAGTCCTCGAGGGAGCTCGAGCTAAACTACCGCTTTGGATGCCGCCCTTCTGTGGCGACGGTGACGCGGGCAGCACTATAACGCCGCTTTATAAATACACCGCCGGGTAGATATATATATATATATATATATATATATATATATATATACCAGTTTCTATGTGCATATAATGTTACTATGCTGCTACTGCAAATTGCCTCCGCTCATAGATATATACACACACACACACACTATACACACACATATATATATATATATATATATATATATATATATATATATATATATATATGTACTTTAGCGGTCTCGGTGAGTGCAATTAAGCACGATCGATATTGCCTTCGACAAATATTTATTCGCGACAGTTGTATTCCATTCTGGACTTTTTGTACTCCGTTTGCGCGCGCGTTATGTATACTATAGATGTGCGAATTATGCGATGCAAATCGATTATTGAATCGTGTAATGTGTGTGTGATAATTTAATAAGTGATTCGATTTATCGCATGCATACATACATATATATATATATATATATATATATATATATATATATATATATATATATCGATTCGAAATTAGCGAAAGATTGATGAAAATCAATTGTTCATCTCTACGCATAGCGATTGGAAAAGATGAAGGCTACGTTGTACAAACACATTAATAGTAATTGACCAAATTCTGAATATGATTTTGAATGGCAAAATAATTTTTACATCACCGATGTAAAATATCGTTCGGCACTAGAGTGAAATTATACAATTATTTTCCTTGTGAGACGTACCCTCCCTCGATTAGCTAGACTGTAACGCGCCTCGCGAGGTAAATAATTAAATTGCCGCACCATTGATGAAATATATCATTTTGTTAGAAAATTCTTGAAAATTAACAAAAGAGTAATAAATGATGAGGGATGGAAGCGGCTCGAAACAGACGACGCATATATGCGCTATAGATTCGGTAAATGTAGTGGTGGGGGCACTCAGATTGTGCTTTGCTGACAATAGTATATTGTTTACTAATTTATTTTTAGTAATTTTTATTACTTTTTAGATTTTTCATTTCTAATTCTACGGAAGTGATGATAGGCAACGACTGTCGTACCGTCATTATACTATTGTTACATTCTTAATACCGATAAAAATAGTTCTGAGATCAGTTTAGAACCGGCGACATTGGTATAATTTTTAATTTTATTAGCCTACAGACACTTCGAAGCTGCCAACGACAAAAAAGGGGAGGGGGGACATAAAAAGCCTGAAAAAAGAAACAGAACGACCGTATCTATACGATATAATAGAAAAACACTTGGACCTCTAAATTTTAAATCGAGAGTCAATAAACTCGTCAACCACTAATGAGCCTCGTATATATTTCTGTATATATACATCTCCGCCCTTGCCCCCACCCCTGCTAAATCCCATCGCAAACGAGCGCTCCCGAACCGCAAAGCGATCATCGACCTGCGCGGGGGCTTCCTCGCACTGCACGCGCGCGAGCTCGTCGACGCCCGCGATATGTATTTATGCAGTTTCGCTCCTCGTCAATGGGTGGCGGGGGACAGGGGGGTTAGAACCCGCGGGAGTGTTTCTACATATATATATATATATATATATATATATATATATATATATAAACACCTGGCACACACGCGCAAGCCTCAAGATGCGTCTTCCCGGAAGTTCGGAGGGGCTTCCTCGATGATGGTCAGGTGCGTGGTCGCGGAATACATCCGAACAGAGAGAGAGAGAGAGAGAGAGAGAGAGAGAGAGGAGAGAGAGAGAGAGGGAGAGAGAGAAAACCGGGAGCTTCCATTAGGCTATGGCAGGTGCCACGTACGAAGGTGTAATCGGAGATTTTAGCGTGGAGTGCTCACTTATATATATATATATATATATATATATATATATATATATATATATATATATATATATAATGTATAATACGCGCTATTATGACGCCCATTGCGCAATAGAAAACCGGGGCGCAAAATGGATTTTACGTTCGGATGGATTGGGCCTCAATGACGAGTAGCCTGCTCTTCGGGAAACTGGATGACACGACAAAATTTTGAGCGCCCAGCATAACCGTCGTACAAAAGAAGTTTTTCTTATTTTCATTTGGGGCAAAATTCTGCGAAGGAGAGATGAAAATTAAGCCGACTAAATTTTCCATCCCCGAGCTTAAACTCAATATTGTATATGATGTTGCGCGGGTATTGTTCCGGGCGCACAGGAGGGGTCCCGTAGAAGATTCAAGGTCCCCTCGATAAGTCAGTCTGACTTTATGTGTTTTTTTTCCTCTCGCCGAATGGACGTTCCATGGTGACGGGGCGCCAGAAATGTTCGTTTCCGGGATCAGAATCATTTTCACAAAATAAGGGTTATCTGTCGAGAATATTGAATTAAACTTTACCACGTAACCGAGTTAATTCGGTAAAGAGGTAAATTTTTTTTAAAAGATGGAATCGTTAATATATGTCAGAAGATCCATACTTCGAAGAGAAAAAAAAATGCCGACAGCTGGCCTTATGCGTTCGGCGCATCGTGGATCGTCGTTTTCCGATATTAATTCCGATGCGGTAATGAAGATAATAAAAGCATTAGCATGCATAGAATCATTGTTTACGAATCTGAGAATAACTCTCTGCACTTTCTTATTGTTAAAACAAAGGCGTCAAAGTTTTGTCAGAAACGAATAAGTGCTGATAATTCTGATGAAGAAATGGGTCAATGTCAATTCTGGACCCTAATAACCTTGAAAAATCGACTCAGCGCACGGAAAAACGAAGTAACATCGCGTTAACGCGGGGGACCTTGAATTTGGTACGGGGCCCCTACTCTTCAACCGGAGTATACTTCTTACCGTGCCTACTCCTCTTCTTCTTGCTTTATTTTATTGCTATGCTATTTATGCTGCTTTCGTTGTGCATCTTCTCATTCTCATTGTGATTCCAATTAATGCTGTTGGCTCATATTATTGTTGAATTTCATTTTCCTTTCCACCCCAACAATCTATCTATATATATATATATATATATATATATATATATATATATATATATAGCAGTACACGAAACGTACAGAAAACTACTGTTAATTTATACGGATCGACAAAATCTGTGCACACACGCGCTCGTTTAATCGGGCTGTTTGAACAATCTTGCCGCATTATAATCGCGTGTCAATACCGCGGAGTGAACTACCGAGTGACGCGGGCAGCGTATGATAATTTCTGGAAAAAAAAAAAGTTCCACCTTCGTCGAATCTTCCAGATTTTACGTATCCTCGGTATATCGCGGGTAACGCGGGGCTGTACGACAGTGTACGCGGAGTATGTTAAATGAGCGTGCATAAATGGCCCCGTAACGCGACAGTTTTGTACATCTACTGGCATCTATGAGCGAGCGACAGGCCGAATTACCGATCCCGTCCGATTGATAACCGCGCGCGCGCGCGCGCACGAATTTCGGATTTTACTTCCTTACAGCGAGATATAGATCCTAAAGAGGGGAGGTGGGGATCTTAATGCGGCCGAGCATCCGGCACGCTTTCCTTTATACAAATTAAATCAGCCCTCGTCTCGGCTCGGAACCTTTTTTTTTTTTTTGTCCTTTCCTAAAAACTTGGGTGTCGGGCGTCGGGGGAGTGGGGGCGATTGTACCCGATGCTCGCTCTCTCGGCCGTTCTTTATATACCTATAATCCTCCCCCTCCCACGAACGATCTAAAGCGCCGAACACAATGTATCGAACATATTATACACATATATGTATATACATACACGAATTGAACATCGAATTAGAATAGAAAGATCGATGCATTGTTAATTTTACGACTTTCCGATCGTATCTATTATTAACGCTGCGGTCCCGGGGGCCATTATAATTGTTAATTCCACCCGGTATATTTATACACTTAACGCGAGATTTATACTTATAATTTCTGTTTCCTGCTTGCATGCGTATATGTGTCCCGCAACCAAGTTATGTGTACACGGATGTTACGCATATACATATGCATATAGTTAAAGGGATCGCGATCGTATATAAAACAATAATGGCGACGAATTTATTTCGACTCTGACTTTCAGTTCACTTTTTTACACACACACATATATATATATATATATATATATATATATATATATATATATATAATATGACGTAATAGACTTTCTGGTCAAAGCGATTATACTGACTCTAATGTGACGATGGGAATTTTTTTGGACCCGTTACGCACACACACACACACACCGCACACGAATATATATCTATAATTTTATATATTGATTTGGATTATTTATTCCAACCGAAATATAGCGCATAATTTATTTGCGCAGCTCTGCCAATATTGTAGCTAATCCAACAAAGATCGATCGATTATCAAAGAGATCGGCGAGTATACATATACAGTATGTAGACCAGGTGAGACGAAAGGTCGACTGTGATTTGCATATATTTTGGTATTCTTTATTTGTATATAAGGGGGGGGGGAAGGAACAAAGAGAATGGTCGAATCTTGACGGAGTGAGGGTGGAGGGGGGGAGGGATAAGAAGAGCCGTCGACCTATATAACCTCGGCTCTATTCCTGACGGATTCCGTTCCACCGCTGCCCTTTGTTACGTGCGCGAGCCGTCATGGAACTACATGTCCTCGGTTCTCCTTTGCTTCGCAAATATATATATATATATATATATATATATATATATATATATATATACATACATATACGTACACGTACCAGCACGAGATCTGTGCCCCGGTGTGCGAAGAATGGCTCGAACCAGGTAGAAGACGCACCTGTTCGATCGAACCAGCCGCCGTTAAAGCCTTGGGCCAAGGGAAGCCCAACTTCTTTCGGTTTTCTACTCTCTCTCTCTCTCTCTCTCTCTCTCTCTCTCTCTCTCTCTCCCTCTCTCGCTCTTCGTCTCCCTCGCTGTCTTTCGGTGTCGTGGCGATACCCTCTACATATACGTATAATATTCGACCTGCGGGCGCTCCCGTCCGCCGTTCCGGTGAGCATCGTATCGCCGAAAGAGATCCTTGGCCGCGTCTTTAAAGCCGGGTAAG
Organism: Sycobia sp. Sy_11; assembly: GCA_018907035.1. Taxonomy (NCBI): domain Eukaryota; kingdom Metazoa; phylum Arthropoda; class Insecta; order Hymenoptera; family Epichrysomallidae; genus Sycobia; species Sycobia sp. Sy_11. The sequence goes on from JACCIC010000209.1 coordinate 177,183, forward strand.
GAGAGGGGAACACCTGTCGCCCGGGCCGAATGAATGAGGTCGCCCACATGAATGGAGACATTCCAAGGCGCGCGCGCACGGATTTGCGCTGGTATGGCGCGCGGGCGCGCGCGCCTCGGTCTTTTGATCGCCGGCCAAAATTTTTCTGGTGTTTCCATTCCTGTGTCTGTGTGTGCGCGCGCGCGCGTGTGTGTGTGTGTGTGCTTTGAATTCCATGGGGCATTTCGCTCCAGGAAACGTCGGATGTCCAGAACTTGACTCGGTATAGTTCCTGTTTTCGAGGAATTCACAGCTGCCGGATTCTTCTCTATAACTATAAACAGCGTCGGCGGTAGTAAAATTCGAAAGATGTAGATTCAGTGAGTTTTTATCCGGGGCCTTTATAGGATAATGCCGAAAACTGGTATTGAATTTACGTTGAAAAAGTGAAACTATTTATTGAAAATGATCCATCGAGATACAGTAGAAATACTTCCTTGACACACATATGTATATATAGCTTTCCGCGTCTGAAAAATCATGCTTTTTAATTTAATTATTGAAAATTAATGTAACAATGACTTTTTGCCATTAAAATTCTTTTAAATTATATTAACAATTTTAAGATGTAATTAAATTAACCTAAGATAATAGTCGGACCCAAATAATTAAAAATCGTATGAAAGACAATTAAATTGGACCATAATAAGCTTTGAAATATATGTAAAAGTCCATTCTTTAAATTAAAGAACTGTCTGTTCGATTATTTGAGATTTATTACTTTCCACCTTGTTAATATTATTATTGCTGCTTTTGTTGCTTCTATCGTCTTTATCACTATTTTAATTATTATACTTGAGCAACGTAAGGGACAGATTTGAAAAAAATACTCCATTGCTCCGAAGGAAAGTTGGAAATGTACTCTATAGGAAAGAGCGATATCTATCCCACAACAAGGAATTAATTATAGAATTAGGATAAACCTAACAAATTGATTTACACCGGGGTAAATGAGTGCGCAAAATCCACGCTCGTAAATACCAATTTTAAATCGCCGTGTCGCTTCCCCCCCGCCTGAAAGGTCCGAGAAAAAAGAAACGAAAACCAAAACAAAAAGAACATAATTAGCTTTGAAAATCACACCAGCCCCAATACCGCCTATATATATATACAACCCGTAATTAGCCGAGTTAAACACCAGTCCGCAAAGCCCCCTTATATCGATCCGCAGGACGAGCCCATCACGAGGGGCTCGAGGATCTCACCGCTCACGGCCGTAGCGGCGTCGGCGGCGCGCGGCTGTCGCAGCCCCGAATTGCGGCTCTCGACCGAAAGTTTCGCAGGTATATATATATATGCGTTTATACAAGGATCCATCGAAATGTATTATACAGGCAGACACGCTCCGGGAGACCCGTTAGCCCCGTGATCCGACCGTCGGAAGTAATAAATCGATACGGCTCCTCGGGATTTTTCCCGCTAAGCCCTCTATGCAGGAATATTCTCACCTCTCTGTCCCTCGGCCTCGAGACCTCTCCTTTCCCGGCATCTCGGTTGCATCGAGCAGGTGCCAGTTGGCGCGCGTTGCCGCACCGCCTCACCCCCCCCCGCCGCACAGTGCCGCAGGCACCGGCAGAATTCCGAACTAAGGGCCAGGGGTCAGAGGCCGTAATATCGGCACGGAAGCCGCCTCTTCGAGAGCTGGGGCTGCATTAAAGCCCGCGACCCGCAGCGAGCCGTTGGACCACTTTCATGCGCATAGGGGCGAGGGACAAGGCGTGAGAGAGAGAGAGAGAGAGAGAGAGAGAGAGAGAGGGCGCGAGACCGCTATTATTTTATCGGGACTCCCCGCGGTAGTCTTGAGCGCGCCTCCTGGCATTTCTTCGGGGTCTCGCGTCGCGACGCTGCATCTCCTCCTATGCGTGTACTATACGTCTATATATATATATATATATACATACATACTTGAGAAACTCGTTCGCGACTCGGCGATGCGTGCGAGGCGGCGAGTTGCACCTCCGAACAAATTGCGCGTAACTGATTAAATGGCGCCCTGTCGTGGATTCTGCCAACGTATTCTTCTCGCTCTTTCTCATGCATACACAGAGAGCGAGAGAGAGAGAGAGAGAGAGAGAGAGAGAGAGAGAGAGAGAGAGAGAGAGAGAGATCTCTATAGACTCCCATCGTATGCTTTGGATATTGTAACTTTCTCACGCTGTTTATTATAGTATATGTGTGTATACTGTATATGTATTTTTTTCTTTCGTCTGGTTGTGGCTTTCTTGTTCGTTGACTGAAAGAATTAGTTATGGAACTAATTTCCGAATTTTTCGACCGAACACGAAGCGCAAGAAATTCGCTTTTCCCGAATATATATATATATATATATATATATATATATATATATATATATATATAGAGAGAGAGAGAGAGAGAGAGAGGGGGGGGTGAGGAAGGATGGGAGAGGACAATGAGAGTGTGAGAGTCAAATCCAATTTAGATAATTTGAGAAAGGACCTATGAGATTTTTATGCGCCAATCCAAGTTCGATGGAATGTTTTCTTATATATAGTCTTTTATCTGTTTATTCATTAGCGCCTGACGCAAAAAAAAAAAAAACACCTCAAAGCCACACACGCGCGCATGCAGATTAACGATCTATATAGATCGAATTCGATGAAATTCTCGCTGGAAAGTTTATGTTATAATGTGCAGCTTGCGCGGCCACCTATGAACACAAGCGGGCCCGCGCGGATAATGCTCGGGGCGCGTCGGCGTTTAATCAGGCGCCGTGTCAACAGAATAACCGACCGACCTGTCGAATCATCCGCGCGACGCCGACGGCATACATCGTTCTCCGAATCGAACGCGCGAGCGCCGCGAGTACTGTCAAAGAAGAAAGAAAAAAAAAAAAAAAAGCGGAAAGAAAGGAAAACGAAAGTACGCGCCCACCTCGACGTACGATAATACGACTGATATAATCTTCGATTCGCGCCAATCGGCGACGATGAGTGCAGAAGGTCCGCGGATTATTGCAGAATTTTGTCGGTTTACGCAGAAAAAGTCCAATGTTAATATAGCCCACGGGTCATTGTCGATGCCATGGGTGATCCTGTTACCGTATTTCACCGCAGACCGGCCGACGAAATAGAAACTGAGCTCTGTACAAAAGCCGAATTCCCCCGATCGCCCGGTTGTAGGATCGACGATTTTTTTTTTTTGTGCCTATTATTCCACGTACGCTCCGCAGAAGAATATTGAACGGTGGCGAGTAAAAACGAGCTTCTAGAGCAGATTGAAAGTGAACAAAAAAAAAAGAAAAAAAAAAGCAGGTCGGCTTTGATATATTTATTATGCAAACATCGTCGCTGTGTGTAAAGATGTTATATTATTAGCTCGAACGTTACTTTATTGACATTTCGTGTTGTTTTCCAAAGAGCCCCGATAGTCGAACAAGTGCTCCGCTATCTCAACGCGGCTTTGCACAGACGCGCGCACACGCGGGCGCATGGACTTAATTAAATCGCAAAGAACGAAGCGAGATTTCGCACCGTCTTTCGTGCGCAATCCTGGTATATTGAAATCCGCGCCAGTGGAATGTAATTTATAACATGTAGGGAGAGTTTTTTTAATGTACTCTAAGCGACTCTAAACGAATTCTATCGAGGAGCGCGCACACACACACACACACACCACTATAATTCGCAGATTAGAATATATAGCGCCCGGGGGGTGACAGAAAGGGGATGCAGAGAAAAGGAGCGGGTCCCAATTGAATGTACCACCATATACACCTCTAATGCTTATACAAGCGCCCGGATCGTATTGAGTGTCCTATATAGTTATACACAGATACATCCATGCAGCCGCGCAGGTAAATTATTGCCTCGGCGCGTGCGCAGCGCCACGCGCTTATACTCCCCCCCCCTCCCCTCCCTTTGGACATTTTTGCAAGTCCCGGACGATTCCTGTATCATGAAGGATCGCCTGTCGGCTGTCACATTTAAGATATATATATACTGTTATATATATATAGCTTCTCGAAAATAACAAAAGTAACGGATGTAAATAAAATTAAAAACGCTATTTTCTTCTAGGCTTCCATAAGGAAAATTGGTCTTTTCTTTTATTGAATACGGAAGTTCTTTTTAGCGCAAAAGGAAAAGAAGTGAAATAATAATATGTTTAAAAAGCTCTATATCTTCGATTCTGAGATTATAATCGAAAATAAAGTACTGGAAATTGGCAGATATATCTATATATATATAATGAAATGGATATCAAAAATTTGCAAACATGCTCGCCCGATTATAGTGGCTCTTTCCGGCAAAAAATCTTACCAGGTTTCGATGGAATTAAATTTTTCTTAATAATTAGTAATTAAATATCTTATTAATGCTTCGTACATTAATTATATTCGACATCACAACTAATAAATTAAATTAAATTATCAAATTTTAATCTTCATAACATTTAACTCTATTTGCCTAAACAGTTTGTACGTTAACCGTTAAGCCAATATATGTTCTTGGTCTTAAAATGGTCTTTCATAAATAATCAATTCCAATCAGTTTTATAAATATAAAATCGGATGAAGTTTTTAAGATACTGTTATCGATGAATTCCCCCCCCCCCCGTCTACTTAAACAACCATATCTTTTTTCGGAATAATTCATATATCGTATATATATATATATATATATATTTTGGTTTCAACCGGTGGTAAGATAAGTTCAACAAGCCTTAACGATCAAAAGTTTGTGGAAGCTTGTTCTGATTGATTTTAAAATTAATAATATATTACAAGTATATATATATATATATATATATATATATATATATATATATATATACATATATAAATTATATTTGCAGGCTTTTAATAAACTTTTCTTCTTTTTAGGAGCAGCTTATCCGGTTTTAAGGCTTTGTTGCAGTCCCTCCCGCTGCTGAATTTCTATCACGTCTATATTCTTTTACGACTTTGTCGAATTCCATTACAAATCTACGTATCAGATGAATGATAGATATTAAATTAATTTGTAGGACTTTTTTAGTGATCAAATGCAATAGTTTCTGCTTTATAGATATAATTTACAAAAACGGTGAAGACCGATTTTAATTTAATGCAAATATTGTCAATTGTAGAAACTTTCTCTACTATGTAACGATATTGATATAATTGTATAATGAATTGAAAAATAAATTTAAAATATTTATAAAACGGCCAAGCGTTCTCAAGTATGAATATATATATTTCTTTCTTATTTCAGATTTCTTAAAGTATTATGTATTAAATATTGTCAGGCATGTTCGATATATGTGATTTTTTGGTGATAAGGATAAATAGGAATCCAGGGTTTTCATAATTGAATATAACATTGTGGTTTATAGTTTAAAAATCATATTTTTATTTCGTATAAAATAATCTATATATATATATATAAATTTATATATAGACAATATATCTATATCTCTTATTAATAATAATTTTCTATACAAGTCTAGAAATAGTGGTACTCGCCCCCCCAGTCGCATACGGAAAAAAAATAGTACACATAGCGTAACATTTTCGTCGTCACAAACATACATGATTATCGATGTTCGATACATTATTTTTTTCCGCAGCAACCAGGAAATTACATAAATATATATAGAGCTTTAATCTCTCTTTTTTTTTTAAACTCTCGGTAAAAGCCCTATTTTTTGTTTAAACCCACGCTCGTTTTTTCATTAATTATAATTACAATGACTAGTTTCATGTGCTTTTTATTTTCTCTCCCCAAAAATAGCTTAATGATATGCGCAACATAGTAAACAAAAATAGAGGGAAACTCTGAATGGCTACGAAGAGAAACAATTTTTGAATTCTTCGACTTCGCAAGGCTTACAGCTATATATTATGTGTGTGAAAATATATATATATATATATATATATATATATATATATATATATATATAAATGCGCGCGAATATTTACAGAGAAGGGCTACTTTTTCAATTTCGCAATTCTCGTAGTTTTTTCTTTCCTCTTCGTACAATAAATACCATTTATACATATATAAATTTCTTCACACGCGATCGACGAATGGCACTTTGGTGCGCTTTTTTCTAATGCACGCGGTTATTTTTCAAAATCCTCGCACTTACACATTAACGACTAATAGGAGTACAAAATACTTATAAAAAAAAAAAAAAAAAAAGAAAACATAGGACAAAACAATAGCGCAAGACAAAAATAAAACGTTTGCAATCGAAATGACAAAAGGTCCGAAATTCTCCTTTATACGCACAATAGGAAATACAAATATATAAAAGAGAGCGTGGCAAGTTATTAATTCGCAGAATTTGCAAAAAAAAAAAAAGCCGAACGAAACGAAAAACATGGCACGTTAAGAGCTTCACGGTACAAAACCACGCAGTGACAGTCGCAGTTGATGATTTGACACCCCCCCCCCCGGTAATCCCTATAAATTTTCTCGATACGCGCGCACTTTTTCTTCATCGCCACCTTATATAATAATTTTCATTAAACTCTCGGCGCACCTCTTCCTTAAAGCATAAACAAATCTCTCTCTCCTCTCCCGTGCTATACACATATGTCATATCTATATAGCGGAATAATAAATAGGACAAAAAAAAAAAATAAAATAATAATAATAATAATAATAATAATTAAAATCTCTCGCGACTATTTACAAGCGCAAGTAAGTTTCGTTATAAACAAAAATCTTCGAGTTACATCGTTTGTACTGCGTCACAGCCTTGCGCTCTCGAGCATCGGGCTATTAATTTATTTATCATCGTCTTCGGTCCTCCTTTTAAGGCACAACAGAATCATTATCGTCGCTCGTTTATCGTTAATTCGCCTCGGAAGACGACGACGGCGTCTCACACAGCGCGATCGCGCAACAAAGCACTTTAGCGTTTTTCTCCTCCTTCCACGTCTTTCGCGTCTTTTCCACGTCTCAATCATCGCCTCTGGCCCGTCCCCATCAGCAGCCGTAGCCGATGGGCACGGCGACGCCCGGGCAGCCGCCCTCCTGGTGCTTGGTCAGCAGCGACATCCTGCTGAAGGTCTTGCTGCACGAGCTGCACGAGTACTTCTTCACGTCGCTGTGGGTCTGCAGGTGCGCCCTCAGATTGCTCCTGTCGGCGAAGGCGCGCTTGCAGTGCTGGCAGCTGAAGGGCTTCTCGCCCGTGTGCGTCCTGATGTGGCCCTGGAGCAGCCAGGGCCGCGAGAACGCCTTGCCGCAGAGGTGGCACTTGCACGGCAGCGTGTGCGTCCTGATGTGCATCTTGAGGGCGCCCAGGGTCAGGTAGACCTTCTCGCAGTACTTGCAGGTGAAGGTCTTCTTGGCCTGGCCCTCGGCCGCGGCGCAGTGGAACTGCTGGTGCTTGGAGAGGCCCGAGTAGGTCGAGTACGACTTGGCGCAGTCGGGGCACTGGTAGCGGGGCGAGGACGAGCCCGCGCTCGAGGCCGAGAGGCCCGACGACGAGGTGGTGGAGACCGGGCTGACGGGGCAGCCCTTCATCAGGTCGAGCTTGACGATGCTCGAGCCGCCGCAGGTGCTGCCCGCGGACGAGCGGCCGCTGTCGCTGCCCGGGGACGAGAGGTCCTCGGGCGTCACCGGGGGCGGCGACCTCACCGTCGACGAGGTGGTGGAGGCCGAGGACGAGCCGAGGGAGCTGGTGGGCGAGAGCCCGCAGTGGTCGGGGCTCGCCCAGTGGCCGGCGTACGGCCTGGCGATCGGCCGCTGGATGGTGGGGCAGGTGGCCGCGGCGAGGGCCGCGTGGGGCGGCGGCGAGGGCGAGACGGACCGGTGATGGTGCTGGTGCAGGTGTTGCTGCTGTTGGTGTTGCTGCTGCTGCTGCTGGTGGTGCTGGTGGTGGTGGTGGTGGTGGTGGCCGTGCTCGGGCGACGAGTGCTGGGGGTAGGCGGCGACCGGGTACGCGGGGTGGTAGAGCTCGCCCGCGGGGTGGTAGCGGTGATGGTGGTAGGCCGCCGGGTAGGGCAGGTAGTGCGGCGGGTAGAGGGCCGGCGCCGCGGCCGCGGACCGCGCCCAGGCGGGGGCGGCGTAGTGGGCGAGCTGCTCGACCGGGGTGGCGGTGTTGAGGCTGAGGGGCGACGACTTGGTGGCGGTGGCGGCCATGAAGTGCAGGGGCGCCGCGGCCACCGAGGCGGGGACGGGGACGTTGCCGCTGTTGTCGTGCTGGAGCACCTCGACGCGAGCCTTCTTCGCGACCGGGTGGACGGGCGCGACGGAGGCGGGCGGAGTGATGGCCTTGGTCGGGTAGTGCGGGTGCTGCTGCGGCTGGTGGTAGGCGACGGCCGCGGCCGCGGGCACGTGGGCTTGGTGGTGTTGGTGGTGGTGGTGGTGCACCGCCGGGGGCGAGGGCGATCGCTCGACGACGGGGCAGGGCGAGGGCGACCTCTTGATCGCCGGGTAGTGCGGGGCGACGGAGATCGGGCTCGTCGCCGCGACGATCGGCGAGGGCGAGCGCGATCGTTTCCTGCTCGTTCTGCTGAGGTCCTCTGGTTTCGTGCTGAGGTTCTCCGGTTCGGGGATTTCGTCGACGACCTCGATTACTTCTTCTGTGAACAGAACGAGAAAAGAGCGAAAAGGTTAATTATGGCTGGATTGTTTTATTTTTTATTTTACGGGACTTGTGGTGGAATTTCGTGAGAATGGTTCGGAAGAGAGGTGTAGCTAAATTTTGACAGGGACGATTCTTACCTTTAATCTCGGTCTTAGGAACTTCCTCTGCGAGCATCACCGTCACCGGCCGCTTCTTAAGCGGGCAGTGACTGTAACTGTTGTTCTTCTTTACGAAGCTGCGCGGCATCTCGTCGACGAGCATCTTGCTGCCGTTTCTCTGTGTTCGACAAATTTTCGAAGCTTTTTCCTTCAACGCTCGGAGGAAAAACCCGTGAGGCGCGCTCTCCCCGAGTGCGTCTGCCAGCAGGGTGTGTTCACAACACGAAAACGTCGCAGCACATATATGAAAATATAGGTACCGCGCGACACTGCACTGTCAGAATCTTGCTACACTCTCGGAGAGTCCCACATTGATCCTGATTCTGGATTGGCACACGCGCGTTTCTTCTACTGCCTCGTCCCTCTCTCTCTCTCTCTCTCGGTACTTGGAGCAACTCGGAGTAACAGGAGGATGGACGACGACGTAAAGGAGGGGGGGGAGGGGCGAACGACTCGCTGCGCACGTATAAACACGATGCTTCTGGTACGGCTGCGAGCCGGTCTCTGAGCCGAAAGTGGGTGTCGCTGGGTCTCTTATAAGCGCGCCCCCACCACCGCCGCCGGGAGGGAGCGCGAGGCGCGCGCCACGGTACGGCGCGGCGGCTCGCGCTCGCGCGCAGGTGGCTCGCACGTGCTGGTGCTGCCCCGCTCGGGCCAATGCAGGTCTGGCGGGCCGCGGCGTTCGGCCCTGTCGACGGGGGGACGGGCGCGCGGTCGCGGGCCACCGGCCAATGGCGGCACGGCCAGCTGCTCTCTCCCTTCGCTCGGAGGACCCCCACTCCGGGCTTGCGGGCGCGGCCTCTCTCTCTCTCTCCCTCTCTCTCTCTCTCTCTCTCTCTCTCTCTCTCTCTCTCTTTACAAGCATGCCGTCCTTGTCTCGCGCAATGCCTCGTCGTGCCGTAAGAGGGAGAAAGGTGAAAGAAGGAGAGGAAGAGAGCGCAATATCGGATTGTGTCGCGCGCGCGCGCGCGCGCTGATGGACTCGAGTGCACGCGGCAGATGCCTAGTAAAAAATATACCCCCCCCCCTGTCACGCACATATAAAGGAGGAAATACCTCCCTGCACGTATACCCTTGAGCTTCGCCGTTGTTTCGCCGATGCCTATTTCTCTCCTGTTTCGAGAACCTTAATGCGAGCGCGATCCATTATACTCATTTTCCCGGAGAGTTCCGAATTTGTTCTGTTTATGGGAAAAGCGCCTTTGTTTATCGAAGGAGGGTGGGGGGGGGTGGTCCGTGAAATTTCCTCGCGACTCTTGACGCCTGGTCATTTGTAAAATCTGTGTCGAGCGCCCCTCGCTTAACCCGATTATAGAATGCGAGTTGACGGTAATTGCAAGGTAGTTTGATTGAATTGCATCATCATTTCCGATAGGTGAATTTGATCGATAATTCGATTTTACTTGTACCTTGTTCGGTAGCATAACACTTTGAATTCCACTCTAAATCTTTGCACTCATGTAATTTTGGTAGAGATTAAGGTAAAAGACAATGATTACTTTAACATTATTAAAATTAGTTTCTCTCCATTGTATAATAATATATATATATATATATATATATATATATATATATATATATCTATAAAGAATTTACTTTAGTACTTTTCATATTAGAATTCTGTAATATTATAAAATTATGTGTCACATTTTTACGTATACAGGTGAAAACTGAAATACATCGTATATATTCACTTTACGCTTTCACTTTACGATGGGCAATTTAATACAAGAGTATCAGAGGTAAAATAAATACAAATCCGAGCAAAAATCACAAATGTTTCTCAAAAGCTATCAGTATATCCGCGATATTGTATATTATACATTATATATAAAACATACTTATATACATACATACAACATACACACGCATATATAAATTGTACAAGCAAACTTTAATAGCACACCAGGCGCACCCACAAGCTTGTAGCATAATATATATATATATATATATATATATATATATATATATATATATATATATATATTTGATTCTGAAAAATCCATCGAAATATTAATTATGTAAAAGAATTCTGTCCGTTCCGAATTCACTTATCAGCCCAGTTCTTCGGTACTTGTGCGCCTATAGTCGATATATATTGTGCCCAGGAGTTTTTATAATTTATTATTCCTCATTCGCTTTAAGAAGAGTCATATAAATGAGGAGGGAGGAGAGAAGTGGAGAGTGGCGCATTTTTCTAAAAACATCAGATATATGTATATATATACGGGCGAGAGCATTTTAGAATTGAAAGCTCTGCGCGATACACATACCTATACAAAAGAAAGAAGCAAGCTGCATCTTTGTATATATATAGAGGTATAAGAAGGGTACAAAAGCCCATGCGTGCACACACGAAAACATAATATTATACATACATACAAGCGCGCGTCCCCCCCCCCCCCCCCCGACAAAAGTTACAAGCCGAGCGTACCCGCCCGCACGTATGTGTATATGTGTATATATGTGCGTGAAAGCATGACGTCGCATAGGGATCCCCCCCCCCCGGTCCGCAAGCGACCCTCAATCTCCCCCTTCAGGAACACCGCACCCGCTCCCCGCGCACTTATGCTGCAGGGGAGGCATATATGCCTACACACACATGTATAATATACACATATATGTATATAAGTATGTATATATGCGCCGTAGATCCCCCCTCCCCCTCCATCTCTTTCCGGTGGCTCGGCGGCTCGTTTCGAACGTATAACGGTCGTGTCGCGTGCCGCAGCATCGCCCACGCGCGCCCGCTGGATCCCCCCGCATACACATACATACATGCACAACTATACGCTCCCGGTGCGCGCGCACATATATATATATATATATATATATATATATATATATGCGCTCTATACAGCGCTTGGCGAACCCTCGCTAATGTGCGCACGTGCGCCGCACTTATAGATTCACCGTCTGCCCCCTCCCCCCGCCTTTCCCTCCCGATAAAGCTTCCTCGTTTAGAGAGTAAGAGAGAGAGAGAGAGAGAGAGAGAGAGAGAGAGAGAGAGAGAGAGAGAGCACCACTCCTTTTTTCTTATTATCTCTTTCACCCAGCTGGACCCCGACGCGCCGCATTGTCGATACGGTGGTCGCGTTGCGATGGTTTCGAGGACGCCCAATGACGAATGACTCGCCGCCGCCCCTCTCTGATATGGGCGCTCGCCCCACAATGGCCAATTTTTCGCGACTGATATACAATACATACGTACTCTTTTTTTTTGCCGCCCTCTCGCCCGGCAAAAGGCGTAATCTCTCATCTCTTCACGTACCGATGCGCACGCGCATACATACTATATGTGTGTGTGCGCGCGCGCGCGCGCGTGTGTGCGTGTGTGTATCTATAATATATAACATGTATAACGATCTCGGCGCGTGCCACGCGAGCGGGGAGAGTGAGTCGGTGCGGAGGCAGCCCCACCTCAGCTCCCTCTATATATACATACATATATATATATACACAGGAGAACCTCCCCCCATGGTCGCCCCCGCCGATGTTTTCTTTCGCGCTTCTTCTTTCCCTCCTGCTTTCATTATAATATACATACGGATCCATGCGTAATAGTATATATATATATATATATATATATATATATATATATATATATAGGCCACGTATAGCTGCCTCCGAGGTGCATCAATCCGAGACGCGCTGCTGCTCATTCTCCCTCCTCGGGGCTTCTTGGAAGACGGGAGTAACGCGGCGCGGCGCAATAGACGCGGGGGAGACCCGCTGTCTGGGCGCATCTGCCCCCGCGCGCGGACAAAGCGCCTCCTAGCTTTACATTTACACGTATACATATGCATATACATATAATAATACAAAGTTGCCTTATAGCAGTCGGTGTATGCGTATATATATATATATATATATATATATATATATATATATATATATATATATATATAATAGGTACGTGGAAAACGCGAGGATCTCAACCTCTCGCTGCGCGTTGAAGTGCGCGCGTATAGAGCGAGAGAGAGGAGAGAGAGAGAGAGAGAAAAGGAGATTTTTTTCTTTTTTCATATTCTTTACGAGGACTCTATAGATGCTGGAAAAAGGCCGATAGGGATTATAATGACTTTTTACCTATAGAGCAGCGCTGAAGGTGAAGCATATATAATAAATATATATATATCTATATATATATATATAATAAGAATTGGAGTTCTGAAAGAGATCGGGCATAACTACGGCTCGGCTGGTTTTTTATCATCTACGAAAATATTTATTGAAAAAAAATCACGTGAAATTAAATAATTGATAAAATTAAAAAAAAAACATTTATCCAAATATATATACTTCGTCATTTTTAAAAACTATATAAATTTATACATTTAAAGTACTGCGAAATGTATATTTAAAGAAAGTCAATATATATATGCGATTTAAATCTTGAAACTTTTCAAATACTTTAAACATTTAATAAATTTCAATAGTAAACAACTGAATTAAATAAAAATTTTTCGGAGTCAAATAAATATTTGTTATCCATACGGTTTTTTAATGTCCTATGGTTAAAGAGTTTAAGAAAATAAAACAATTAGTATCGTAACTTATTAGGCAGCCATATTTCTAGAATCGAAAGCTGTGTAAATCTATACTATATATTATATTAGAATTCGGTACAATTATATTTACATAATTTTCTAGATCACTTTCATTATACGATGTACACATAGTATATCTGTGTCAACGCGCGTATGTCACGTAACGTAACCCAACGCAACGAAATTTCATTTCAAACGCAAACATTCTGACGCTCGCAGATGAGAGGTAATCATAAATATATCATAGATCCGTTACGATAGTAATCAACAGATTCGTGCATCCAGTGCGAACTGCAATGGCATACGTGGATCCATCTAGTGAGAAATTTTTGAAACAGCGCAAGTAATGCTTTACTTTTCTTGATAGTTTAGATGTTTTTTCAGAGTAAATATAGTTTGTTTTGCCATGAAATATTAATGTCCAGATAAGTTTTTTAATATAAGCAAATGTAACTGTTGATTTTTAACAAAATAATTAACTAAAATTGAGGACTTTACTTTTGTATAAAAGTATATTTAATGCCATTCTAACCAAAAATTTCATTATCGAATACATTTAGCTTTATTCAATTTTTAATTTGGCAAATAAATGCGTTTTACCATAGATAAATAATAATATTTTGTTAAATTACAAATATTATAATTAATTAATACTTTGAGGTAAATGTGGGTTTTATTAAAAAAGTTGTTCAACAAATATTTTATCATTTCCATTTAAATAAACAATGAAATTCTATATATATATATATATATATATATATATATATATATATATGCCTCTTATGCCTTACAAGAAGAACATTTTATCACCTCCTCGCTGATATACCAGTTTCGAAGCAGGTCAATACGCGTTTCGACACAGCTGATCTTACAAAGGATCAATGTGAACCGCAATATCTTGCGGTTGTTTTCGATATAACCTTATAATTGATTCGTTTACTGGATTTTTTTTCTCGCCTAATACACTTATCAGTTAAACGCCCCGTTTCTGTAACTACACCCAACCACGTAGACTTTCGACATTTCTTCTCATTTTGTTTTTTTTTTTTTTTTTTTTTTTTTCGTTCGCTTGTCCACGGTCGAAGCGACAATGGTCACATCGTACGCGCGGACCCATACGTGCCGGCGTATTGCTTAATTCGTACCGCCAGCCGATGCGTGCTGGTTGCGCGGCCGGTCGCACCATTGCGGGGCGGTCGCTGCGAGCGAACCCCGCATTACAATATTATTCGATATTTAAATATGAATTAATAGAGGAACGTTACACTGTTTGCGGCGAGCGTTTCACATCAAACCCTATTTATTATTATGCATCGGGCTCGGGCGCGAGAGCGCCACGCGCGCTCTCCTCAACCCGCGTTCGTGTCTCGTGTACATATATATATATATATATATATATAAATATCCTGACAAAGCTCGGCGGCCGATACGCCCGGTCGGGGAAACGGACTCGCGCGCCGCGCGCCGAGCCTCGGCTCTTAATCGCGTGTAAATCACCGCACAATAATATATGAAACCGCGTGGGCTCATATATATATATATATATATATATACACACATATGGAATCGCCCCGCGTTCGCGCGCCCCAGCCGGCGTCGCGGCCAATTGTCGCGGCGCCCGCCGCCGTCGCGGATTCGCCGGCTCGCCGGGCGGGCAAGCGTGCCTCGCGCGCGTCCACGCGTACGCGCGCAATAATAGCGCGAGCGAGGTCGCCGTGGCCGAGCGTCAGTCGGGCGGTGCACAATGCAACGATAATGTAAGGCCAGGCGCGACGGCTGCGACGGTAGGCGACGGTAGAGCGGCGGATCTTGGCTAATGCGCGGGATGATGATGCAAAAATCCGCGGCTGAAAAGGGCGGGCGCGCGACTCGGCGGCGCCGCGGTCCAGATATACGGCGCCGGCGCGGGGATGAGAGGTGACAGCGGTCGTGTGTCTGACTTGGTACATATATATATATATCTATATATATACATGTAGGGAGGGAGGAGGGAGGGAACGGTACTCGGCAAAGAAAGCTAGAAGAAATGATTTTTGAGTATTTCTCGATTTTTAAATGCAAGAGGTTAATACCATCGACTATTGCACGGTGGCTAATGGTCGGTACTTACAGTTTTTGCTCAATGATGTAGGTATATATGTCCATTTATATAGAGTAGCGTGTTCTAAACTCCTCGTCTCGAGAGGCTCGAACGATGATGTGTGTGTGTGTGCGTGTGAATACTTTTCGCGAGCCTGCAGATTGATACGGGCGACGGATCGACTTTCAAATCGTATTATATACACTCCATGAGTCCGTAGAGGAGGGCTAGAGGGTTCAACGGGGTGACAAGGGAAATTCAGTCGACGTGCAGAGACATTTCGAGGATCATCGTAGATGACGATATCTCTCCACAAGCCCGTACCGATTCTCTACTCGCTCCGATACACAAAAAAAAAAAACATAATTTTAAATAATTTATAACGCCCGAATCGACCATTGAAAAATTTCTCATATTTTATTATCAATTCTTCGAGGACGACAAAACGCGCACACCTCGCGCTAACCGACAAAATCACGTTACATATGTATGATGTACCCGCATGAATAATTGATGCAAAAATTACAATACATGATCCAAAAGGCGCTTTTTTCCCGACCCTCTTCTCTCGCCGGGGCGCGAATTCGCGCGCCAAGTCGACCTTATACGCATACATATATATATATTTTTTTTATATACCTGATGCTACCGTTGTCGATTCGCGGCCGCGCGCCTCTGCATGCGTGCGCGTGTGTTCGCGCGCGCTAATGGGGTTCGGTATGCGCGCATTCGTCAGCGGAGAGTCGGTCAAATATGCTGGGCCCTCATACCCTATATATATATATTAGAGCGACCGGTTTTTCCACTGGGCGACGCGCTCGCTTTTTCGAATATGCATATACAGTCTAACAAAATACAATAACGTGCCTGAAAGGGGTGCGTGACGAGTTCTTTAGAACGCGCACAAATTCTGCCGAGCGTCGCGACGTCTCCCCCCCCTCTATCTCTCTCTCTCTCTCTCACTCTCTTACTCTGTCTCTCTTTGCGCCCCCTTTTTTTTAGCAGCACGTCCATTCAAAACGAATAAATTACGAGAAGGTGCGCGAGCGCTAAAAGGTTAAGTTAAAAGCCAGCTTAGAACGGGGCATAAATTAATGCGCTTTGTATAGTATATATATATATGTACAGTTTTATATTGTTGTAACTGTGAAAAATCAACAGAGTCAAGTTATTGCGTAATTGTTACAGTGCTTATGATTATGTTCGAATGTTGAACGACCCTGTTTTTCTATCGCCAAATCCTCATTTTTCCTATACAGATTATCCGTATATGTGGAGAATCTTCCTATCTCTCCGACCGTCATATAGGAAGATATTCGAGAAGATTGTTTTCAGCCATATATTGCAAACGAGGCCGAATTACACGTATGCCTATACTGTTATATGTATAAGGAGCCAAAAGAAGAGGAAGAAGAAGGTGTATAAATTATAGACTCGGCGGGGCGACGATTAGGAATACAGCGGCACACGACCGATCTATAATACATCCTCGTTATCGATCGACGAAATCGCCCCCCCCCATCCCCCGCCGAACCGCCGCGCCCTGTTAATTTTCAGAGAATCATCGCCGCGCCCCACGCGCGAAATTAATAATCCGTAGCAGGGGCAAAGGGGGCGTTCTCTTCTTCTAATCAATAAAATTACACTTTCGGGGACGCGCGCGCGCGCGCGTGTGTGTGCATGTATGCCTTTCTCGCGCGACCTGGAGCCACCGGCCCCAGGCTAAATTATAAGTAGCCGACGAGGCCCTAATCGTCAGCTTCCGCGCTTGTATTATATAAATATAAAAATCGAGACAACGACCAATAGACAACATATAGGAAACCCGGCCAATATATATATACATATATACGCGCGCACACACATGTGTATAGTATGAATATATGTATGCATCTATGCCGGCATGACTCACTTCGTACATCAGCCATCCTATATATATGTGTGTGTGTGTGTGTGTGTCTAATAGCCCGCTGTTCTAACACGCCGCGGCCTAGAGCTTTCCGAACAAGGTGCGACTTTACCCTTCACATATAGGATTAATAATTCGAGCCCTATATTCTAGCACGCACATCGTCCTGGCCGCTTGCTTCGAATAAATCTGTATAATTATATATATATATATATATATATATATATATATATATATATATATATGTAGAGAGAGAGAGAGAGAGAGAGAGAGAGAGAAAGAGAGAGAGAGAGAGGAAGAGAGAAAGAAAAAAGACCAGCCGCCGCAGCCGATGTCGGTAGCTCGCTCAGCGCGCTCTTCGGAAGGAAGCTGATGGTTTACTTTTTTTCTTCCGAGCCCGATTGCGCGCGCGGAGCCATTCGTTCATGTGTGCATACATACATACAAGCATTCATACGTAGGTACGTATATGGTTATACATACACGTTCGTCTGCTCGCACGTCGAGAGGGCGAAAAAAAAAAGTAGAAGAGGCGTATAATATATGAAGGTGAGGGGGGGGAGATCCCGGCGCGCGCCCGCGTTTCACCTTTTGAAGCGCACCTGGCATTTGTACGCGCCATATGCGTCAAGGCCCCACCGAGACTAGTTTTGCGCCCTGGACCCAAAAGAGAATGAGAGAGAGAGAGAGAGAGAGAGAGAGAGTGAGCGCGTGAGCGAGTGAGGGGGGCGGGGAGGGGTATAGACCCTCGGACATGTGGTCCCGGGAGGAAGCAGGCTGCGCGCCAGTTTTTGGAGAGCGGCAGGGGAACGAGAAGAACAAGGGGGGAGGGGGGACGCCAACGAGACGATTATGACGAACGCACTACATTTATATATTACATACACACACACACACACACACACACACACACACACACACACACATACGAGATTTTTCGATCGATATCGTCAAACGCTGATGTATCTAATATTCGAACGTATAATTTGAAGCAGTAGTGATTTTTCGGACGGAATTGTCTGTATAATAGACGTGCGTTACTAATTCATTGTTTTCTACGTGACTTTGAAATGTGCAGTACACAGGGATGAAACAGTAAAGCTGCCACGTACAATTGCATGTATTTAGAGATCTCCATCCTTTCTTCGCCGTATGTGATATTATAACTTTTTTTCGAAAATAGATTAAACAAGATGAAATGTAACTTTTATTAAAACGAGTATGCGAGATATATAAATAATGTAATTGAATGCACGTTGCTTTAAACATATCTCTAGTAACAATTATATCTTCGCTGGAAAATTATCCAGGTACTTCATAATAAAATTAACGGATTTCATTGTATAGTTAAAAATGTATTAATTTTATTTTATTTGTCTCATATTACATATTTATTTTCTAAAAGTAAATAAAAATAACCGTCCAATAAATTTTTTATTTTTTACGTTTATTTAAATTTTGCTCGTAAATTCATCAATACATTACCATGTTAAATTTTAATTAATAATTTATTTAGTATTAAATATTATCCACTTATGTATATTACTATACTTATTATTAATGATGTCTTATAATTTTTCAATATTTTGTTTAATATTGAATAACATTGAAAGACAATCACAATTTTCAGAATAACAAAATCAGAGAATAATATAATAAATCAAACTCTTTGTTGTGTATTTATCTAATACATGAAATAACATACAATAGTCAGTATTTACCCAGTGAAATCATCTTTCAGAAACAAGCTTTAACAGGCGTGAGTATCGCGGCCTAACCCTCCCTAGAATCTCTCGATATATGTATATTGTACATATACCCATCCGCACTGGCTCGTTTTGCCGTATAATGAATTTCGACGCGGTCCCTTGGTCCGCGGCTTAGTCACCTCCGCACAATGTTCATTGGCCAGGGGCCGTATCGCTGACGGCGCGCCGGGGACGCGCGCGAAAACACCCCAAAAGCCCTTATCTTGCGGGCAAGGGGCGGGGCGAGGATATCGTCTCTCCTTCGATGTATATGTATATATATATATATATATATATATATATATATATATATATACATATACCTGACGACCGACCCGTTAAAACAATGGGGCGCCGAATCGGAAAACATCCTCTCGCACAATGCTCTCCCCCCCCTCCACGATTATGCTCGGCTCTCATAATAGAGAGTGCACCGCCCCCCCCGTCCGCGCGGGCACCCTTTGGCCTAGGTCCGTCAAAGGGCATACCACACGTAAGGTTCCGCCGCGCGTATACAAACGATTTTTCGGCCCGGCGAGAAAGTGACTCACAGTCCTAAAGATATATATATATATATATATATATATATATATATATATATATATATATATATGACGTATAGGCGCGCCATTCGCAATCGGTGCATGCTTATCCGCCTCGTCAACGACGCGCGCCATTGTCGCCCCGCTGGGCACTCTCTTGTGTTATCTGCTAATGCCTATATATATATATATATATATATATATATATATATATTGTGCATTGTGCAGGGCCCGGTCGAGGATGCGTCAGTTGATGACGCGGAAGGACACCCGCCGAGGGCCCATAAATATGGAAGGTTTGAGGTATCGTAAATAGGTATTTTCCACGCCAGGACGCCGGCGCTTTCATAATCTTGGGCGCGCGCGCGCGCTCGCGCATCCCCTGCCGGCTCGGACCAGTGCGAACGGGGCGTTGCGGCGCGCGCGCGGACAGCGTGATAAGTACCAGCACCGGCGGCGTAAGCGTCACGCGCGCGTGTGTATGTGTGTGTGTATGTGTGTGTGTGTGTGCGCGCCCGCCCGCACGTGTATCGCTGAAACGTCGCGATGGCGCCGCGCGTGGAGAGGGTCGCCGTTTTCCACGAGCGCCCCGATTGATTTAATGGTGTTTATAGGGCGTGTATGCGTATGGCGGGTGTGTGTGTGTGTGTTTTTCCCGATTTCCCGGACGAGCGCTCGAGGATGTTTATCGTGGTCATTAAATGGAGACGCCTCTCGAACCGTGAAACCGAGAAAATCCGCGTATGGGACCGCATGTATATTTATGTATATATGTATATATATATATATATATATATATATATATATATATATATAAATATATATTTATAGGCACACGTTCGTGCGATATTTATAATCTCATACGTCTAAATTGGCAAAGTCCCTGACTTTCGACTTTGTATACATACCTGATGGACGATGGCGCGAGCCTGGGAAATTCCCCGGGTGGTGGGGCGATTTGATCTTGTGATTTTTCATATAGGATCTGTTCCGGGTAGATTACTAGGCGTATGCCGGTATATCTTCACTAGTAGGACCTGGAAAAGGGGGCGGAGGGGAGGGCGCACGAACAGTTCGAGATTTCATATATTTAATATTAAGAATGTCCATGATAAAAATGAAACATGTTATATCAATATTACACAATCAACAGATGAGTTTTAATAGATGAACGTATCTGTCACTTGTAGGATACTCAGAAAATCCAGTGCATCCCGAACTTAAAACGCAGTGTATATTTAACGTTGCATCTGGACCGAGCTGTATCGTACGTAGAGGTTTCGCGTAGCGTAAATTAAACATGTTTTAAACCGCAATAAAACTTAATGAATTTAAACAAACATTTTCACGTCCCTTTGAAATATAATTTTTTCAAAATAGCAAACGTTTTCTTTCATTGTATAAAAAAAGCATTTCTTAATAATTTAAATCCTTTTTTTCTTCAAATAAATATTCGAAAATCATTAGGGGCTTGAGCGTATATGTATTATATATATGTGTGTGTGTGTGTGTGTGTGTGTGTGTGTGTGTGTGTGTGTGTGTGTATTTATTAAATGTTTTTAATTAGCGTTATCTATTAATGATTTATAAGTTTCCCTGAACCGATGAAGTTATAATATCGTTGTACTCATTGCTCCCTTGTTCTTGAATTCGTACAGCTGCAAAGAGCGATATTTTTTTAAATTATTTTAAACAATTACTGAACAAAGTTTATTCGCAAAAGATTCGAAGATACGATAAAAATTATTCTCGACGAGCTTGTTCACCAGTGATAATAATAAAAAAAAGGGAATGAAATTCTGAAAATATTCTTGTTTCGATGATTCAAAAAGAAAAATTAAAACTCTCCTTTGCCTTATTTTAACTTACTATGACATAGTTTCTTTTCTGGAATTTTTATCATGTCTGGCTATAAATATATTCATTACGTGCAGAAAATTTCATTCGGTTAAATAATTTAATGAATAATTTTCAGGGGGAAAAAATGAAAAAAAAACTATTTTACCTCGCACATTATTGTATTGGTTCCGACTAATGTAAATGATATAAAAATATTGACGATATAGATATATATATATATATATATATATATATATATATATATATATAGACGGCCAAAATGATTTGATTTTTCAAGCATTGAAACAGTAGTGTAGATAAGATACGTATAAATATACTCGTAGACTAATATCGTGAAACTGCAAGTACATTTGTTACTATTCAGGCTTATTCTTTATATATTATTCTTTTTTTTTCGAATACATTTTCATATATATTGCAGATAAGAATCTCGTAAGATTGTAAATTAAATTTTTAATTTACCGCATTAAACATGTGCGATATATATTATTTGGTTTTATATAAAAAACTAATTATTAACATATACGTGTCTGGATTGCCATTCAAAACGTGCATATAAAAATTTGTTTAAAAAGACAGTTTCTGTTAGGATTTAAGTCTTAGGAGAAGATTGACATTCTTATTAAAATGCTTATTATATAAGGTTTTATAAGGTAATAATGGTTATAACAAGGTTAAATTAATTTTCATAATTGTTCGAGAGTAAATGAAATTTACGTCTCGTTCACATCTTCTAAATCACGGCATCAATTGCTATTGTACCATTTATCACAAAAATTATAGATTCGTTTCTATTATTATATGCATCTTTTGTCAAACTTCTGCCCAGGTAGCGCTCAATTCTTGAGGGTTTGGAATAAGCGATTAATTTTTTATCATTTAAAAAAAGAAGTCGATGTAGCAACATTGAATAGCATTATACATGCGCGCACATTGACAAAATATTATTAATGATGGCCGTTTCAGTTCTCAAAAACATACGGTAGAAAAGAGAAATGTCAATCTACTTCTCGCTTTGCTTTGGACAAACGTGGAACGGGCCCCCACCAGGTTCGTGCCAGTTACCAACCGTGCACTAATAATATACCCTTTTTCACATATATATATATATATATATATATATATATATATATATATATAAATACACGCGCGCCTCACTCTAACTCATATACCGATCTCTTTATGCGTTGTAAGCGTGCACACATTCAGTCGCCGATGGAAGCCTCTCTTCTTCATTTATCTCTATTCTGCCTTTCTCGGATTTTCTTTTGAAAGTATTATGGAGATTTACGAAAGCGATAGACACAGGCCGACGTATGCACACAGTATATACATATATACAATAGACGAACAACTTATATTGTCGCTCGTATTATATAGATATATATACATATACATTATATTGAAACATAGCGTTAACTCGAGATAATATAAGCCATACAGAGTTGTTAAGAAATTCTTCTTTTTTTTTTCATATGCAAATATAATATACAGATTATATAGTCATATTTATTGAATCGATTGTATTATATAATATAGATTGGACGAGATACATACGAGATAGTGAAAAAATTTACACGACCAAAAAAATATATATATATAAAATAACAGGGAGAACTAAGAAGAATGACAAAATATTTGATAAAATCCGCACAGAAGTGTCTCGATTCAGTAGCTCAATACATTTTCAGTCTTATAATGCATATAATTTTTCAGCTAACTCTGTATTTACCACTTAATGTCAGCGCTGTATCAATAAAAATATCAATAAAAAAAAAAAAAAAAAAAAACAGAAAAACAGAAAAAAAGAAAAGAATTTCACAAAGGGCGCCTCCCAAGGGTTCACCGTCGCAGCGAGGCAAATGCGATCTTCGTCCTTACGTATATACAAATACAATGCTACATTATACACTATATTATATATAACATGAGTTATGCGACCGCGCCAAGCAACAAAAGTCGCGCCAAGAAGGAGTGAAGAGCCTGGGGTCGAGGGAGCGGGGGCGTGGGGGGGGGGGGTGACCAACAACGAGAAGAAAGCGAGAAAGACACCGAGCGTCGCAACATCCCGCGGAAGCCGAACGGCCGGCGTCTGTACCGCGCCACGACGCACCGCGGGGGGCAGGGGGCCGCCTTGGGCGAACGTCGGGCGCTCCGCAGCCCCGCTGGCGTACCGAAGTGCCACTCTCGCGGGGGGGGGGGCGGCGCGTCGCGCCTCGCGCAGCGTTCCGCATTGTAATGACGGCACGAGGGCGCGGGCGCGGGATCCGCGCGGGCGGCGACACCGAGGGAGCCGAACAGGTGACCGTTTTTGCGGCGAGTGGGAGGGGGGAGGAAGAGCAGGAGGATAGGCGAAGAGGCCGAAACGCGAACAATATAAAGAGAGCTAGCGGGACGCGTATTATTGTACAGTCTGTGTGTGTGTGCGTGTGTATGCATTGAACAGTGTACAGTGCACACGGAAGAATGGTGAGTGGGAGACAGAGAGAGAGAGAGAGAGAGAGAGACGAACCTCTTATTTATAAGGACTGTATAGCCCCCGAAAATTCCAGCCAGTTCTTGAATTTTCACCGAATGAAACGCTGGCAATGGAGCCGCGCGAGCGCGCAGCTAATAGGCGAGATCTGGAGGTCAGAGAGGGAGAGAGTGAGAGAGAGATACGCGGACGCTTCGTGAATGTAATTACAAGCGCGTGCAGGGATTATAATATATAGATGACGAGCGTGGCGAAACTCTTTTCTCCCTCATTGTTCTCGCGGAAATTCGGCGTCTCTATCGATCAGCCACGGGACCACGGATGATCTCAGCTCCCCTCGCATTCGAATTTTCCGATGTGGACAGTTTGCCGCGGGTCGTGCGTACACGCGCGCCCGTGCTATAACCGGGATTACTGCGCGAGCGATCGTACGCGATCGCACGGCGACGAATGGCCTGGGCGGGCATTTTGTTCGCAGCGATGTGCGAAATCCCGAAAGGCGCGCGGAGGTCGTTTTAACCGAGACATAATTATATGTAATTGAACAAAAGGAGCCCGTATTCACATAAATATAATAATTTAATTCGTATAATATGCTGTAAAATTTTATGCAGTCCGAGCGAATTTTTATTGCTTTTAATAAATTTCCGCTCAATTTGAGGGAATTTTTTTTTTTTTTTTTTTTTACTAACGTCGCACGAAGAAATATTCATGTAAATTTAATCGTTTCTTCGAAAGGTGCTGTGGAATACAATAGAAAAATGAAATTTCAAAAAGTATAAATCGATACTACGTTAATTTCACTAAGTGAATCGCTTAGTGAACACAAGTAAATCAATTTTGTTTTATAAACGTAATTTTGAAAAAATTATTTAATTAATGGTAGGTATTACATTGTTGAAATCTAATGAATTTTTACTTATAGAATTAGTTGAAAATAACTATCTAAGGATCTATATATATTCGCTCGAAACTGATACATACTATATAATACACGTATATTTAAAAATAATAATCAACGTCGTAAAGTGAAAAAAAAAAACATTAATTGCTTGTTTCAACCAGATATTGTTAGCATTTCGTTGAAAAAGATTGCCTGTCCAATAAATTGCCACGATTCTAACGATAAACTCCTAATCCCCTCCACCCATAACCCCGAGACATCCACGTTCATAACACCATTTATCATTGATCCACAGACGCGAAGAGCCCCCTGGACGTTAACATCGAGGCCAGATTTTTTACCCTTTGTCACCAGTCCCGGGACCCTTGGTCCATTAGCGCCCATTCAACTATAGAGCCTCAATACCTATACGGACTATTATCCAATAATGTATCTTTGCGTTGTCCACGTTCGATTGAAAACCTCTTCGATTGCAAAAATTTTTTATTACGAATTGATGTAAATTAAAATTATGAATTATAAATTAGTTTTTCATAGTAATCAGTAGCATAGACAAAGAAAGCTGTATTAATGTATAATTAATGAGAAGTATCACAACAAAATTTGTAAACATATCATTTTGCTTAATTGTAATATCTGCCGTAATGTTTACCTAGTTTCAGTGAGTAAAAGCGATGAAGAAGGGACTACTAATTGATTCAAGTAAATTTTTTATTTGTCTTTCCGATATAAAAGTAAAATATTGATAATTGTCATAAAAACGCTATTATTATCCGCATTAATGTTATTAAAAGAAACAGCTATTTGATTTTACAGTATGTTCTTCTTCAATATAGCATTTGTTACTTCTCATAATATATTTATTATTTATTCTAAATATACTGTAAGTTAATCATTTTTAAAAATATACTTATTTTTCAAGTTAATTTGTCTAAATTTTCCGCGCACTTTATTCGGTTATTGTTAGCCGAGCGCGGTTACTGTCTAACTTATCGTACATTGTATTCCTCTATGCAAACGCGCATAATTATACAGTTGCTCCTAGTTATCATAAAAATAGGCCTCGACGACAATCGATTTCGTTCAAGTGCTTATATATGTATATATGTATTTGTACGTGTGTGAGTATGTGTACTTATGCATACGAATGTATACACGCAAGACCGCGTATAAGAATGCCCGAAAGTCAAAAGCCGAGGAAAAGAATGTTTAACTGGTTCGGACGATGAGCAAAGAAAGGTCGACTTTTTCCTCGGCCAATTATTGCCCGGCGAGGAAGAAAGAAGAGATTTGGACCCTTGAGTAACATTTCTCGCTTACGACCCCTAGCATCCTATATATATATATATATATATATATATATATATATATATATATATATACACGTTAAATACAGAGGCGATATAAAGCAGGGCGCGGTACGCGCTCGCTCGCGAAATCACACAAGCGGCGGTCACCCGCGCGTCGATTCTCAATCTATAGGTGTAAACGGACATCGGCCCCCCGTAAATCCTCTCGATATATATATATATATATATATATATTTCATCCACCCCGCGGATCGTTCGAAAAATCACGGCACGCAATGGAAGCGATCGCGGGACCGCCGAGGGCAGACAATGGAACGCATGGAAACGCGGCCGCGTCCGCTCTATATACGGCCGCGGGCGCCTTTTCCGTGCCCTCCTCGCCTCTCCCCCCTCCCTTTCCCCCCTCGTTCATTCGCGACCCGTCCGTCTCCTATCTCGCTCCTCTGCGCGACCCCGGCCCGCCGAACGTGGCGGGGTGCAGCAGCGCTCGAACGGACTTTTGTCAAAGAGCGCGCGGCCGCGGGGTCCCCGAGAGGAATCCTCCTCGATAGAATCACCGCGCCCGTGGCTTCTCGGTATACGTGTGTGTACATACACGTGTATATGCATGTCTACGCACGTTGGTCGGGCGCATCGGGGCGGGCCACCGATTTTCCTTTGTGCCCGTCGCGCGGGGCATCAGAGCGAGACGCGCGCGCAGAAGGACCTGCTGCAATTTCTCCGTGGACGCGGAGCGAAGGGGGGGGGGAGAAGTTTAATAATAATAAAAAGGTATACACATGTGTGTGTGTGTGTGTGTATAAGTACGGGATCGGCGGAGCGGGGGTGGAGTCTCCACGGGATTTTTCTTCTTCTCTTTTTTTTTTTTTTTATACTCCGTCGGAGATGTTGGCCTCAGTCTTTTTAAATCCCTCGGAATCTCTGGCTCTTTATTTATTTTTTCTTCTTCTTCTTTCTTCTTCTGCTTCTTCTTCTTCTTTTTGTTTTTTTTCTTTTTTTTTGTCAAAAAGAGATTTTAAGTCGGAATGGATGCGTTATAATGCGCGCGCACCTTGTGCGCCGAACTCCCGGCATTGTTCGTCACTTTGGCGATTATGAGAGAGGTTTATATTTAAAACGTATAGGCCGTATGAAATTTGTGGGCGGGCGCGAGAGGTCGACGTCCACGGTGCCGCGTGTAAAGGCGAAGAGGAAAGAAAGAATATATATATATATTATATACACGTATGCATATATATATATATATAGCTTTACGATATCCTTTGGCCGTTCGAATTTCGAAGTATTGCGCTTACGCATCCTCTCGCTAACGCTGCGCGTTATAAAGCGCGCGATGGTTCTTCTTCGCGTGCTCAAATTAAGGACAATGTATCCCGCGCCGCGGCTCGTTTCGACAATGGAGGCGGAAAATAAGGCAGTAAAACTATGCGAGCGCAGGATGAAAGATGCGGGAATAAACTTCATTATTGTACGTTTGAATTGTACAAAGCCGCAAACACCAATTCCTTTCCCGTTCGATGTACAAAAGTTCTTTTATATATACAGTGTTTCCATACATATATATCCATCTATATATATATATATATATATATATATATATATATATATATATATATATATATATATGTATAAATATTTGCATATCTATATATAATTCGGCATTTTATTTTTTATCGTCGATGAACGCGCGTGCGTTTCTATTAGGTAACTTTGACTGGCAACTCCGTAGTCTATATAGAGGTACTCGCGTTAATTCACGAGAACGCCGAGCTAAAAGCAGCATACTTCACGACTGGATTCTGCTCAGTTGACGCTTTATACATATGTCATTAAATCCGCCGCGGATCTCCCCAATAATTTCGAGATTCGACAAAGAAATACCTGCACTCGAGACTTCTGGCGCGCTCTTATAATATGTATGAGCAAGCACGCGACAAAAGCGACGTAGAGAGAGAGAGAGAGAGAGAGAAAGAGAGAGAGAGAGAGACAGAGAAGAGAGAGAGAGAGCCTCAAAACTTCGCTCAAAGCTGCTAATTATTCACGCTCGACCGCCCATCCACAATACACGCCTTAGCGTCGCAATTGGAGGAAGTGTAGGTATATATATGTATATAGTGAGAGAGAGAGAGAGAGAGAGAGAGAGAGAGAGAGAGTGAGAGAGAGAAGGGGGCTGCTCCTGAGCATACGTAGAAAAAAACACACATGCACACATATGGAGCGAATCCGGGTAAAAAACGGAAATAAAAAAAGCCAAAAGAACTCTCCCTCTCCCCAAAATATCCCCCTCCTCTCTCTCTCTCTCTCTCTCTCTCTCTCTCGCTCTCTTTCTCCCCGCTTTTAATGCGGACAAACCTGCTTGCCAAGCGGAGAGCTACTCGGATCGTTGCTCGCTCGCGCGCGCGCCCAGCATATTTCACCTGCAGGGTAGCAGGGAAAATCGACAATTGAAAAGCTCCTGGATGGGGTGGCGACGAGGGGTGCGGACAAGGGGGGCTCTAACACGCACCCCTCAGCCGCGCAGCTCAGATGCCTGCACTGTAATATATATATATAATACACACACGCGCGCGGGCGCATAACGCAACATCTGTCGCGACAACGGCGGCGGCGGCGTTTATACATTTATACACACACACATACACACACACAGGCACATAGACATGTACGATGTATATGGACCAAAGTAAGAGAGAAGACAGCTGATCCGTTGCGCGCGTGGCACTTTTCATTTCCGAAAAATGCAACCCGCGGTCCGGGGAAGGAAGGAGGAGGGGGAGGGGGGATCGACGCGACGGACGCCGCGCAGGAAGCTGCGTTCGTTCCGAGAGCGAGCATTATATAGAGATCCGACCGTCTGGCGCACGCGCGCGCGCGCTCGAAGCGACCGTTACACCATAATATAATATACACCTTTAAACTCGGCGCTGTCGGCAGACGGTGTTCTTTTCCAGCTTCCTCCCCTCCCCCCAATTCTATCCCTTGTTGACCGGAGGGATGATGCGCTTCGGGATGCACTGATTGATACTGAAAAATTGCGCGCGCCCGCCTGAGGCTTTTTGGGTGGCCGTGTATATTTATTATAGACACACACGTATATATATATATATTATATATATTATACTTTAGAATCCGGACGACGGGAAATTCGTCGCGGGCTTTGTCCGGCGGCTTTTTACGGGTCGAGTAAACAAGTAGCGCAGTAGAACCGCGCTATATATTATACGTGTATACGTTCGTTTAATTGGTGGAAGGACCGGGGCAAAGATGCGGAATGGATTAATGAAATTGTTCGTCGTTGGAATGCGGGGTGGGTGGAGTTTTGACTTTTATATACGAAAAAGCTTGGGTTATAGCTTATATATGCTATATATATGCTATATATATATATATATAAGCACGCTTAACTAATCAATTGCGAGGCTAAACGTCTTTACCTCGGATTCAATGATAATATATAACTTATTTGAAAATCGTATTTACAATTTATTTTATAGCCGACAAATAATTCTTCGTTACATATAGACATTTCCGAATATGTCAGTTTTAGTTTATACTTATTCTCATGGATTACAAATACATAGAAAACTCTGCATTGAATACATGATAATATAATAATGTTCATAAATATTCCAAATTATTATATATAAAATAACTTTTTTTTTTGTTTTTTGGATTTTATGTAAGAAGTTAAGTTGTACGCGGTTGTACACTTATAGTACCCCTGACTATTAGTATATAATTAATATTATTTCATTCAAACAGTAAATTATATTTGTTTTGTTTATATACTCAAAAAAATCAATTGTAAAGCCAACTACATACATTCGACCTCATGTAGTGGCATTGGTTTTCAATTCGACTGAATAGAAACACATATTGGAACTATTCGTTTCTAATAAAAAGTACTTCTGAATTTCTGATTTGTGTAGCAGAATCTTGAAAACAGGCATACCCAATAAATTCCATTTAATTATCAGACAATTAATTTTTCGATCGAAAACGTAAATCATGAATTTTCTTTTCGAAATGCTACTTTATCGAAACTTCGAAATCGTAACTTTATTCGAATTCGACCTACTGATAATCAATCTAAGCTGGTTCAGAACGATTTTTTTCTTCAACCTGTCTTTTTCTATTTAAAATAATTTCTTCCTCGCGAACAAATTTGAAATAATAATTTTTAAAACAATAGGCAAAAAATTATTTTTTATATAAAAGAATCTCTTTTCGATAAAAAATGTTATTATCTTATAAGCCACCGTATATTGAATACCGGTGTGTTCGATTAGAAACAGATTTAACACTACAACTTGAAGTTGAAATTCAGTAGACGATATATGGTGTAAAAAAATCGAAGAAATATTGTTATTTATAATTATAAACAATGAATTGGTTTCGATTGAAAATTGAAAAATCAGAAATTTTTTCATTTCAAATTTTTTATATACTACTTCTTCCAGCTCAAAATTCTAACAATATAGATCAAAAGTTTCGAACATTTCAATATACAGGTATTATATTTTTGTAAAGAAATGTAGCTGATTTATTGTTATTTATTTGATCGAAACATTTATTTCATGAAATAAAGACAGTCTTTTACAGAACTTTGATGTGTATTTTCAAAATTAAAGAATTATAAAAAACAGCAGAGAATGAAATATTGATTGCCTTATACATAATGAAAATAATTGATGTTGATCACTGTTTACTTGTAATTAACACGTTGTTTTCACCAAATCCGTCGACCATGTAGATATATGGCCACACACGCGTACACACATGCACAGACACGCACACACGCACATATATACGAAGGTATAATAATTTTGTCGCCCCATCCGCCTATTTCAGAAAATCCACTCAACGAGCCCGCGCGCACTCTATCTTCGATCTAACACACCTTTTTCAGAGCCACCGCGCGGCCCGCGCTGCTGTTCCACATATAAGAGATTTTATTTTCAACGCAGAACCATAAATTTACTTCGTATAAAAAACAAAGAACATCGAAGAATAAAAAGATCGTCGAGTCAAATGAATGCTTAGATATCGAGCCGCGCGATCGACGCTCGGATCTACACAACCCCCTTCCCCTCCTTGGACATTTACAAGTCAATATATATATATATAGGTATATATGTATATATATATATATATATATATATATATATATATATATACCCGAGCAATGCCTTAGCTTCTTTTTTAATGGCGACAAAAGAAATTAAACATCGCCCGACATCGTCTCCTCCCAGTAAGCCTCGTTTCTTCTCTTTTTTTTTTATTTTCCCGAAAACCGCGCATCATAAATCACGCGCTTCGATCGCTTACTATATATACCGCGGAGAACAACCCGACGTATACTACTGCATCATATATATATATATATATATATATATATATATATATACACATATATATATAATAGATATGCGTGCGAGCGCGCATCGCGGTGCATATAATAGCGGAGGAGAATAAAAAATCGTCCCCGCGGCGCGCGGGAAAAGAGGGAATTTTGGGAGAATACAATCGTCTACGCGGACCGCGCCTAGCCACGGGGAGGCCTTGGGCCCGAGATCTACACGAATAATAACGCCTATCGCGAATATCGATCGCGCGTGCATATATAGGTGTAGATATACATATGTACATATGTACAGATACGGGTGGGGGATGGGGGGTGTAGGGCATCGTCGATACACCTCGGTAGATCGTGGCCGGCAGCCCCGACCGCACACGCATACATGCGCCGGGACCACCGCCATTCGATGCCATTACGAGCCTATACGCGCGCGATAACAATATGCGACGTCCTCCAGTCGATAAGCCGCGGCGCGCTCGCCGCTCTCTTCCCGGTTTTCCCCCAGCGCGCTCTTTGTGGAGCTGCGCACACATGGCGCTGACGG
The DNA here is from genome assembly GCA_018907035.1 of Sycobia sp. Sy_11. Taxonomy (NCBI): domain Eukaryota; kingdom Metazoa; phylum Arthropoda; class Insecta; order Hymenoptera; family Epichrysomallidae; genus Sycobia; species Sycobia sp. Sy_11. The sequence continues at coordinate 209,203 of JACCIC010000209.1, forward strand.
GGAGGGGGATCGTCACAGAGCGAACGAGCGAGCCTTGCGCAGGTGACGACGGGAGGCGGCCGAATCCTTCCCAACGGATGACGGACACGCGGAGGGCGACCTTTTAATGTACAGAAATGCGCGCGCGCGTGCCCCGCCGATGAAAACGCGGTGGGGGGGGGGCGCATTGTACGGAGGCTGGTTGACCGTTAACCTGGCTGCGCAGACCTCCCCCCCCACCACCCTCCCACCCCGCCGCATCCGCATCCGCGCCCTTTGTGTTATTGGCAAGTGTGTGTGTGTGTGTGTGTGTGTCTGTGTGTGTAGTACATACGTATATACGCGTATAATGCGTCCGTAGGCGTGTGCGCGCGTGCGCGTCTGGGCCTTTCGGAGCATATGTGGAGAGCTTTGCCGAGGGTCGCCGCCGACCGTCGACGCAGATTTTGCTGCGATGTACCGCAGCTCGACATAATATGCGCGCAGGCACCGTACGTACGCATATACACACAGAGGTGTTCGCAGGGCGCTTTTATATATATATATATATACATATATAGGAAAGACGCCTTGACCCAGTGCCTAATCCCCCTAATTTACGACGAATTATTCGCAGCGGCATGCTTTTCCAGCCGACAAGTCGATTCCTTACATTTTTGACTTGTGCGCCGTGCCGCCTTAGGCCGTGTGCTCCTCGCCGCTTATGTTTGTTAGCGCTTAGAGCGGAATTATTTCGGGCTGGACGCGTTACGGTCCCCCCCCCCTCCCGGGACGCTTGTTTGCGCGTGTGACGGGATGCAAAAGGATTTCGGAAAGACAAACGCAAAAGTTACTCTTAAGTTCTAATCCAATAACTCGGAATCCCATCGACGTTCCCCGAGCACTTAATGCTCCTCGGCAAAGACCTTGGAGAAAAAGTTAATCTTATCTGAGTATTTTCATTTCGACTCTGAAATGTGGTTATTATCGATTATAGGATGTTTATCGTTTTCACCGCAGCGCTAATCCTCCTCGAGGTCCCTTCGAGTGGGCTTCCCCGTGCAAGGGACCCGTCGCCCGGAGTCAATGCCCTTTATTTTTTTAAACACCAAAAAGCAAACGACACTTGCGCCATTATCTAATCCTTCGGCTAACTCGGCCTGGGTGTACGAAAATGTATACGTTGCATCTCGACTTTGTGGTCCTTCACACAAGCGAAAGATGGGCCCACTGTATACACACAGTCTGACATATTCGGTGTTGCTTTTAGATACATTTTGGAGAATAAGTCATATTTCTTCATTTTATTGGCTAAAATCGATTCTTTATTCCGTATATTTATTTTACATTCTAATATATGTCTATATTTTGTTCGAAATATTAGTAAATTAGGTATTTTAAATATTGTTCTCAATATACTGCATTTATTCCAACGAGAGTCTTTTTTTGCAAAACTAAAATATTATATAATAATTACATAAAATAATCTTTAAAGTTATGATTGTATTTTTTAATAAATATATATTTTTTATTTTTATTTAATAATTATGACCTGTATGTTTGACATGTATGTATATTTCATATTAAAAAAAATCTCATTTCCATTTACTAGATTGAACTTACGGTTTCAAGTACCCAAAAATTTGCGTAAAATATTTTTTAAAATTTTTATTACTAAAATACGCGATATATGGATATAGGTTGAGAAACGTGTAAGTAATTTGCAAAGAATTTATTTAGTATAACATCTTATTCTTAGAATTTCTCATAGTATCGCAGCGAAAACAGTTCAAAATCAAAAATTCATTTCTAACGATAGTAAATTACGGTACGATTTACTTTTATCCATCGACGTGTAGAATTATATGCAACGAACGGAGACCAGGGCGAACGCAAACAATTGTCCTCGATTATCTGCGTGCGAAGCGCGTGCCTAATTGTCCGTAAATATATGATACGCGCGTAGGATGTCGTTAGCGTTTCGAGGCCGGCGAGGATTTGAAAAGTAAAAAAAAAAAAAAAGATCCCAGTCACGTCCCACGAATTATCCAAACAATTTGACGGGACGTTATCCAGCAGGCCGAGTGGTGCCGCCTCGCTCCTCCCCCGGCCCTCGCGCGCATTCAAGTATATCACGCGTATATATATATGTATGTTTATTAGCCGTGCGCGAGGGCGCGCCGAGGCGTCGGCACTGCGCGAAGGCGCATTCGGACCGGGTTACGATCTCGGGCGCTCGAGTCGCCAGCGATCGAACATCCGAATTCTCATGATTTTGGCTCGCTTCGGGGGACAGGGAAAGAGTGGGGGAGTGTGGGGGGGGGTGAGGGGAGGGGCGACACTTCAATTGGCGACGGGAGGAGGCGTTTGAAGAGCGCGTGATAACTTCGAGGAATCCTCGCGCAAACTTCACTCTCCTACATGCGCTTTTAGATTCATCTCCTACTAATCGGTATACTGTAATACGGAGATACTTTCGGAGATATATATATATATATATATATATATATATATATATATATATATATATATATACATAGAGAGAGAGTGTGAGAGAGAGTGACATCAAAGGCAGTCCTCTCGAGAGCCGCGGCAGCGGACCTCGTCAGCGTGTGAACGAAAGATAAAACCGAGGAGGAGGAGATGAGGAGGGATACAGAGAGGACCACCAGGCTGTCGCGGTCGACCGCTGCGACCGCCGTCGCTCCAGCTTTCCTTATCTGATTGGCCATTTACCGAAAATCCCGTATCGGTGTGTAATATACAGTGGTGGGCAAGGGAATCGGTATTGACATCGAGATGCATCGCGATTCGACTTTTGTAAGGACGCGTGTCTCGCAACGGCATCGCATTGAAAATGAGAAAAATGGCCGATTATCGAGAACGTTTGCTTTTACCCCCCTTCCACATAGATATATCAATCTCTCTACTTTCTTATACGGACTCTTCTGGCACTCCCCCTCCCCCCCCCTCTGCCCGCGGCGCGAGGATATCGTACGAAGTCGCGCGCGATCTCTCACGTCGGGAGGAGCATTTTATACGGTGCCACCCCCGCGGTTTTCCTCTCTCCCGCTTCGTTCATTCATCACTTCAAGCGCTCGTTCTCATTATGTATATAAACGTTAGTATATATATATATATATATATATATATATATATATATATATATATATATACACTATACACTTTGTCTAAAGTCTAAATGGCCAAGAAGCGCGGGAGACGTGTAAAGGGCGAGCGCCGAGATTTGTATCTGTAACCGATGTTATTAATGATTTTATTGCAGCTCCTTTTTCTTCTCCACCATCCCCCTCCTCCATCGGTACGTTGCTTATATTTT
>JACCIC010000209.1:217500-297500 GCA_018907035.1 Sycobia sp. Sy_11
TATATATATATATATATATATATATATATATATAATTTTTTTGGCATATTTTAGTATACTTTTTGTATATGCCGGTTAGTTTTTAGATTGGCCTGTATTTTAGATATACAAATAAAAATAATTGTATTTATATACAGAGATATGTTATAGCAGGAAGATATTAGAAGTAGTTTATATTCACGGCTCTCTTTCATTGCCAAATTTATGGTAGCACTGCACTAAATTCCTTCAAATTTCGTGCAGATCTATATTTCTAAACGTTCTATTGAACGTCCCGATCAATTTTACAACGTTTGAAGCAAAAAAAAAAAATCGACGATGAAAGTAGTTAGATAAATAAACATTTTTGCCACTGATTGACTCTTTTCTAATATTTGGCCCATATGCGATATCAAAAGTTCTCTGGATATTTTCTTCATCGAAATTGCGTGAAAACGCTTTATCAAAAATTTAAATCCTCCAGACTTTCTCTCGTATGATTGAACTGAAGCTCATCTAATCGCCCTGCACTTCGTTCCCCGTCCGCGCTCAGGGCTTTCTCCCTGGCACAAAACCAAAACAAGAATAATCATCAATAAATACATAAAAAATCCCGCCGAATTGTCAAACAATCGCTGCGGCTCCGTATACGTGATAGCAAAAATGTACAATACAAGCTCGACGTTCATCACGGTTCACGGTTATCTGTCGCAAAAAGCTCAATTATCGCCTACGCTTACAATTGTGCGCGACGTTACGAGGCGCGGAAAGAAAAATTAAAACATCTCGTCGCGACATCGTGCAAGCGATTATACTTACGTCGGGAGTTTTTTTTATTATTTTTTTTTATTATTATTATTATTTCGAAACCTGCAGTTTTGATTTACTGTCTTTCTGTATCTCTCTCTCTCTCTCTTTCTCTCTCTCTCTCTCTGTGTGTGTGTGTGTGTATGTCTGTCTCACACGTGTATACGAGCGGCGTGTATATAATGATTGAAAGGCGCATTTATGCGCGCGCGGGCACGTAGCTTTCAGCACGTGTGCAAATATAAATAAACAAGGGTAAGATGATCCGCGAACGAGGGAGTCACATTTTGTCGCACATTCCTCCTCACCTCTCACACAGTCTTTCTCTCTCTCTCTCTCCCTCTCTCTCTCTCTCTCTCTCTCTCTCTCTCTCTCTCTCTTTCTCTGTTATGCTTCTCCCTTGCTTCCCCCGCCGGGATGTATACCTGGTGCATAATATGCAAGTATATTCGTCTGGGGAACCACGAAGATCTAACGCCACACACACACACACACACACACACACACACACACACACACACATATATCTACAGCGTTGTACGCACATCGTCTACGTGGTCCAGTCAACGATGAGTACCGAGAGTCGACACGATTACGATTCCCAGGTACTTTTCTTGTAAATAATCGACTGATATTATAAATAATACATGCAGGCGGTGCTGGGGGGAGGGGGTAATGGCGAAACCATATAGTGAATAGCGCCGATGTTTAATTATAAGGCGAAGGAGCGAATTTCCGGAATGCGCCGATCTGAATTTCTGACGTTACGCAGTCGTGGATTTGGTGGATTTATTAGAGGGGAAACATTTCAATTTTCTCGACAAACCTCGACTTCTGACCAATGTTTATATCTTTAAATTACAATTATAAAAAAAATGAATGTTTTATTGACCTATTCTTTATCCCTCGGTTCATTGACAAAGTTGACTTGTTCTAAATGTAGATTTTGTGCATGCCTGCGCCAAGGTCTACATTGTGTGGGACTTCCTATGATATTAATAATAATAATAAGACAGTGAAATTGATATTGCTTTCAATTTCAAGTTTTATTTGTCATGCGCATTTAAGTATTCGAATTCAAAGCTTGCATTTTTTTTAAAAAAAAAATTATTACACGGTTCTTTTGCTTTTCGATTTAATAATGATTAATCGCTGACAATAGGTTATATAAAAAATAATGAAAAAAAATATAATTTTTATTACTCATCCAATATTTTATTTTTTTTACATATAAATAACCAAGTTATTCATAATCTTTTTTATCTCATTCTTTGTATCTCTTCGAAACTTATAATATTACAGAGCTTCCTTCGGCTTTCTTTTAATATCTCGTTTAAGAGGCTCTCCTTGGGCATTCGTAAAGATAATAGCTAATTCAATGGCTATAATTAGCTGTCGATCGAATTCACGATTGTTCAATAATGAAAATAATTAAGATTTATTTTTAACCAAAAAGTACGTCATAATGAACGTTCAGTTCAGCCCGAGAGTCATAACACAATTCGTACAGTGTCGTACATTGACGCGGTTCCTTTCTTAGCCTCCTTCCCCCCTCCTCCGCCCAGGTACCAATATCTCGCGCACACTTTATCTAAACAAGTGACTAATTTACTCAGTGCCCGAGCGACCGTATCCCCCGGTGACGCGTCCCGAGATAACTTTCTTCTCGGGCCATTACGACAGCTGCGCGCGCTCGCGCGCGCCCGCCCATAATCCGAGCCTCCCTTTATCCCGTAAAAATTTCCGCCCCAGCCGCCGCCGCCGCCGCGCGGTGCGCCCTCTCCCCGCATTTTACAAACGCACAATGTTATCGGCTCGAACCGCGGAAATCTTTCCGAAAAGCCTCGATATCGCAATCGTAATGTGCGGGCTCGTCGTTCCGCGAAGTCAGGCCCGCACCGCCCTGAAATTGTCTGTCTGTTTAGATAGAGAGTGTACAATCTCTCGACCGTCCCTGCCCGCCTCCCCCCCCACAGCCTCTATTGTTGTACGCGCGTAATTAATATCGATATTTACGCGCAGCGTCACGGGCAGCCACGTTCTTCGTCGAAAATAAAAATAAAAATAATAATAATAATAATAATAATAATCAGACAAAGGTCGGAAAACGGCCCTGGGGGAGATAATACTGGCGCGGAACAAATGTCGTATCTCGTCGTTTGGAAGCTACTTTGCCGAATCTCCCGCGCCGGGGCCGGCAACGGACTAGAGTGGGCCTCTCTACGCGGAAGCTGCGATTTTCCGCCCGTCGCGTATTGCGTTATATCCGTGACTCGGGCGCGATCAATGCCTCACGCCTCCGCGCGGCGGCGCAGGCGCTCCCGTTAATTCGTATTACGTACGACGCACTTCTCACGAGCCGCGTCGCGCGCGCCGATGCGCGCGTGCGGAATCGCACACAGCGCAATCCGCGTCGGAGACGTCGAACCCGCGACGTCACAGCGAGAGCGCGCGCGCGCGCGCGCGACGCAACGCGCATAATTAACGGGGAGCCTAATCAGCGCTCGCAAAAAAAAAAAAAAAAAAAACAGAAGAAGAAGAAATTGCTCACTTTTTAAAGGTCAATTACTCGAGGCTTCGGAGTGCCGCAGCTGGATTTTTTTATTATTATTATTATTGTTGTTATTATTATTATCATTCCATTTTTTTTAAAGAAATTTTGAAATTGTACGTGTCAATAGTATCATTAGAATCTTGTGTAATCAACGTCCCGAATTACGTGCTCTTGAAATTTATGGCGCTATTTCAAATTGCAAACAAGGAGTCTAATAATACAACTTTCCCTTTGCTCTCCAAAGAAAATTCTGATATTCTTCTCATTTTTGCGACGCTTTGATAAAAATCATAATCGTACTCCATAAATTTACAATGTCTGATTAGCAGCAAAGCGACAAACTCTGATTTATCTGAAAATTTTTATATTTATGTTTTTAAGGTCACTGTTTTGGCGCGAATTGAATTTTCATGACGAAATCCATAAAAAGATCCATGATCTTCTGGGAAAAATTTTTTTCGGAAAATAAGTAAAAAAAAGAGATATATTTATAATTCTTTGAATTTTAAATGTCCTGGTGTCAAACATCGGGAAGTAAAAATGTCAGAAACGAAAAGCACTTTAGAGAATTAAATTTAATCAGTATGGGGAAAGGACGTCTGTCAAACGATGCAACTGTTACAGAATCAAGAGTTCTCAGTCCCTGCATTACTATGGAAAAGGAATCTAATATTCCAGGCGTCTATACAATAAACACATCAACCTTCGCTACGCAAAAGGAAAAAAGAATCGAGACATAAGCAAATAATAATAAAAAAAATAAAACATCTGCGGCGCATATTTTCGAAGGCTCGGCCACGCAGGTCCTAATCTAACCGACCGAACTCGAAGTTTACAATTTTATAAAGTGTTTTTTGGCCGTTTGTTTCTCAAGTGAAACGTTACTTAGGCAGAATTTCAATACTCAAAAACCATCAAAAATTTCAAGGGTTTTCCAAGTACGTATCAGCGACATTTCTGGGGACAAATTCAGCAATTCTTTTCTCTCTACATCCAAAAAGAACCCATCCCCCGATATTCTGAGGCGCTGATTACGATTGTCCAGGCGATCTTTCGCCAAAATTGAATTTTCACGTTGAAAGTCACAAAAATACTAGTTTCTGAATGCATCTTTTAAAAATAGAAAGAATATTGCCAGCATGGCAAACATCATTAAAATACATATTTTTTATTCTATGAATTTCTGGGTATAAACGACATAAATATGTATAAAGAATTACTGATTCCTCACAATTGAAGCACACCTCGCCGTTACCGCGTCTATGCCGAATGGGATTCCGAGGCGGAAACGTTGAATTTCTCTCCAGAAATATCTTTTGTGCTGAAAGAACACAAAAGGTATGTATTGCAATGACATATATAAATTTAGTTTAATATTGTTTCTGAAATTTTTGGTATTTTATAAGATACATGCATTTCATCATAAAAATCTCTTTTCCACCAATAATCATTACGATAAGCATAATCCAAACACTGGAAGAAACGGTTGTACACATATTTTCATCCAAATGGGTGGTTTTTAAAAACTTCCCAAGACAGACGTGTGTTCTGACATTTTCTGAACACATTGTTCAGAAAATAATTAATATCGCGTGCTTATTAGAAAAAAAATCGCTGTGTATTATAGTTTTGAAGATTGGTTGTAGTAGCTTGTTTTACAAAATACCGTAAAAGCAACAAAAACATAATAGCAATTTTCATTTACTTTCTAAAATAAAGTACAGTTGCGCTAGCTTTCTGTCCCATTGACCTCTCACATTGAAATGGCGTAACGTTAAAAATTTTTTTTAAGAAAAATATAGTCTTGATCGTCCTTCTGCGATTATTATTCGAAATCGCTGTAAAAATCGCCGCAGAGATCGTCACGAACATAAGGAAAAGACTTACACTTTCAAATCCTTTGTGTGGGAAGAAAATTAATTAGGTCAGCGCAGCTTTTGCCGATATCAAGGTTTAAAATAAGACCTTGAGCTTCGACATAATTCGGGAATTAAGACTATTAAAAAAAATTTCACGATAGGATTATTAAAATGGAGCGCTGAACTTCTGTTTGGGCAAATGAAAAAGTATAACAATAAACGCTGCTACGTCACTCCGCTGTTGAGTAATTGACCGTTAAGCACGAGGAAATTTTTAGCGCTGATTAGACGGCGGGTCGTAAACGGTTATAAATTTGTTACGTATATCGCGTATTTGCGACGAGATCGCGTCTCATGGAAGATAAGCGAATCGCATTTATTGTTAAGAAAGGCGCGCGGAAGGGGCCGTAATTAAACTACGAGTCATCAGTCAGCTGCTAATGATAAATATACATATATATACACATATCGAATCGCTGATCGAATTTGCTTTATTATTATACAGAAATACGTGAATGGATTTTAACGAAGTTTTTAACTGGCAAACGTTTTCACTTAATAATATATAATATATACATACATACATACATACATACATACATACATATATATATATATATATATATATATATATATATATATACATATTCAAAAGAAAATAGAACGGCCTCTCGCTGGTTATTCGACGAACGCCCAACGACGTCTGATGTTTGTATGGACGCAAGTGCGCGTATCTGTAGAACGTCTGCTCGCACGTTCGATAAGACACAGCTCGCTAAACTTACAACTTTCTCAGCGCGCGCCGATCGAATCGATCGTGACGGAATTTTTTTACATCCGTTTATCTTTAATGGCGCGCGGCATATTATATATATCAATATATATATATATATATATATATATATATATATATATATATATATATATATATCACATAATGAATTTCAAACGGCGCGATCGAGCGATATTTAATTCGAACCGCGAGCACGAAAGAGCGGCGGAGGCGGTGGAAAGTGGGAGGGGGGGGGATTCGTTTATTTTTCATTAGCAACGAAATTCAGCGGCTGGCCAATAACGAGGCATTGCGTAATGATGTAATTACGGAAAATACAGCGATTCATTTTCATTCTATCGCTTATATTATACATATAAATGCGCGCACGCGAAAGCCAAATGTCCCGGGACAAAATGTTTAATAATAGCGCGCGAGACACACGGTACCCATATATATATATATATATATATATATATATATATATATATATATATATATATATAATGCACTAATTACATCGGCAACGTTTTTAAGAGCGCGTAAGTCGCGTTAGAATTTTAAATCGAACTTTATGTACGCACCCCTGTTTTAACGTTCTCGAGAATTTAAAACTCCCATACTCTTACAAACTAATTCGCGAGCATATATAGATTTTTTTATACGTATACTTTCGTACGGCATAAAAGGCCGCTTTTTGCAACTTAATTGAGGAACATAGTGGAGAGATCGATCTTATATATTTATAATAGGACTTCGAGGTATAAAACAATCCACGAACTGCATGCATCATATACACACATTAAAGACATTAAATTATATACATACACATATATATATATATATATATATATATATATATGTATGTATGTATGTATGGTGTATATGCTGTACATTTATTTGATATTTATACGCGCGTAGGCACTTTACCGCGCACATTTTCCAAAGAGCCCATAACGCATTAAAATTAATGATAATCATCCGGATCACTTGCTAATTGCGTCTGGAAAGTCAGGCCCGCGGAAGGTTAGAAGGGTAGGGGGGCGGGAGGGGAAGTACAAGCTGCTTAAAAGAAACGTGCAAGGTATAGATTAACCTATATAGGCATACTCGGGGGATATCTAAGAATTGTTGCGCATAAAAGACCTACTCACCCCCTCGCCGCCCCATCGTAAGTTTAAAGCCTCTCTTCAAGCTATATCTCGCGAGCTGTCGACCGCCACCCCCATCCTCCTCTACTACCTGATTTCTCTCTCACACTCTCTCTCTCTCTCTCTCTCTCTCGCTCTCGCTTGCGTGTATGTAATATATATTACAGAAACGAGTTGTACCTAGCACACGGGTCAGCATGTATATATATATATATATATATATATATATATATATATATATATAAATAAATATATCGGGTTACCTAGCGTATTTTTCGCAACCGCAACGATTTCGCTCGGTCCGCGCGCGCTGACGCATTGTTGCCCGGCTAGGATCTGCGTGCGGCCGGCGGGGGCATTGTCTCACCTCGCCGCGCAGCGATCGCGCGGTGCAAAAGCGGGGATATTTTAGCGCGCGCCGCCGCCGGCGCTGCTGCTGCTGCTGCTGCTGCAGATTCTCGCTTCGACGCATCATGAACAATGTGTGTGTGTGTGTGTGTGTGTGTGTGTGTGTGTGTGTGTGTGTGTAGTATATAAACAATATAGACACGCATAATTCATGTACAGAGAGTAGTTCTGTACTTATGACGCAGTTATCACCGATAGCGAGCGATATTTGTCGGCGTCGCGCGCCGGAATGCGCGAAAAGCGTCGGGGGCGACGAGAGCGCGCTTGTCGGTCCTCGGCGTGCTTTCGCGTGGCGGCGTGCGCGCGCGATCTGCGCCATCCGAGCACCTGTAAACATTGCGCGACGGATAAATAGCCTGTAATTTTAATTATACAATACGATCCAGGAATAAGCCATAATAAACAATATTCAATACGAAATACGAATAAATTCAAGAATAAAGTCAAGCTGTCCTTATTTATCATCAAACGATTAGAACCTAAAATATGCTAGAGACATAAGTTGCGACGTGATTTCTGTGTCTATGTAAAAACGTGCGTATATTTGGAAAATATCGGTTTGCGATAGACAGAGAGCATAATAACTAGGGTGAAAAACTGTATTATGTAGTTTCGGAGAAGCACGCGTAGATGAAGATAAAGTGTAAGGAGCGAAAAGGGAGGCGGAATGTAATTTTGTAATATTGTACATTGGAATATAGTTATTATTATTATCATTCTACCTCTATCCCATAAATAGAATAAATATACTATTTGAGCAAATTGTGCTGACGTTCAGTATTTAGCTAATTGTTTGTGTCGATTCTACAGCTAATCTACTTCGTCTACCTTACGTCTACTTACAATTTCTCGGAGCCTATCGAGCATCTCAACCGAACAATAGTCAAAATAAAAGAACAGAGTAGCGCTTCAGTAACGCCCTTACGTCAAATCTACATGGTATGTATCTTGAAAAGTCGTAGACCAGATAAAGTTCGTTAAAAATTGTTCTGTAACGAGTCTACGTGAGATCTCCACGAGAGGCGAGGATCCACTATTGTATCGGGATCGGTATAACAATGTCGGGCAAAGCGCCCTGGCCACCATCCACAAGATAATTGATGAGCCGATTATCAACTTGAATTTCCAACAGAAATTTATGAGACGCGCGTATTATAGCCTTCGTTTCATTTGCATTGAGATTTCGAGAGTCAGTAGCTGTCTACTCTAGCCCAGCACGTAAAGCTCTTTCGGAGCTCGCTACATCCTTATCTAATCATTGAATGAGAATTTCACTATTAATTTGAAGATAATTGGCATGTATTAAGTGCTGAATCTTTGATTTTTAAGGTCGGTTAGGCAAGTCCTCAATGTAAATGGAAAATAAAGTGATTCCAGTACAGTTCCCTGTGTAATAAATATATGAAGTAATAGAAACAACAATAAAAACAAAAAGCATAAATAATAAAAACGTTTCTCAATATCTGGTTCTTCTATCTTGGTATCGTACCTATTCGATGTTTTTGTTAAAACTGTACTAAATCAGTAGAACAGAGTATTTTTAAAGTCTCGGCAAGCAGCATTCTCTTTAATACGAAGACTATTATTGGCACTCATGACCCCGATAATATCGTATTTACTTTCAAATTTTGTTCGCTCATTTGGTTCTTCGAGTATCTTTTCATTGTTGTCTGCTAACATTTAGTCGGCAACACCCTGTTGCAGGGGCTCAAAAAACGAGCTCAGATATTAACTTCTGAGTAAATTTAGCATAATCGCAATCTCCGAGTAAATTCGAATTGAGATCGTCGATGCGAATTTCGTGAAAAAAGTCACAGGACAGAACTGTCAAATTATTCAAGAAGCTATAAGGATGACAAAACAGGGGGAAATCGTTGTTTCGTAATTGACCGAAAAGAAATTCTTGAATTTCGGCCTTAGACCATAATACGTTAATCGAATTGACAAAAGATCGCGTTGAGGGCCAATCTTATAGTAAAAGGCGACCACTCTCCACCGTTCGCATTACGATACCGTCGTTAGATATGATGTCCTTTGTTCTGGACGACGTTATCCGACAACAGCGGGGCCTAACCTTATTAGGAGGACCGTCCACGTTCCATTTTCTTCAGCTTATATCAGCAACAACACCCAGTCAATTTCTGTTTACAGGCTTATTAATACTAGAAGCACTAAATTTCACTATTTTTTCTCATGTTTGTATTTGTTTTCTGTCTTTTATCTATGCCCGTACTTCGTGTAATACCCACCTGCATTTTCTTAATATGATTTCAATTTAAAAAAATATGGAGAGAGAGAGAGAGAGAGAGAGAGAGAGAGAGAGAGTGAGACCGTTCGATACATGCGGGACGTGAAATCTTTCGAAATCCATCCACGCGCCTATCTCGCGCGAATATTTACAAGCGCCGCGCGACAATACGAAGCGTCGCGGTCTTTGTACGATATAGTAGCGCGCGCTCGTCGTCGCCCCGTCGGCCGCGAAAGCGCCGAGTGACGGATCGGCGAGCGATGGCGATTTATTAACGATCGCCGCTCTCGCCCATTGCGCGTCGGGACAACGCGGCAGCGTCCGCCCACGCCGCGTCGCGATCGTCAGCTCGCGCCCGTAGTATCGCTCGCCGTGCCGCGGCGCGTAATGCCCTCGTCGCTCGGCGGAAGCGACCGACGGCTAGACCGATCTCCAGCCGACCCCCGCACGCCCCCCCCGCTCGGTTTTCCCTTGCGCGCGGGCTCGACGGTGCATCGGTGTCTTATAACGAGGCGGGAGGTGGGTGTATACGTCATTATAGCGCACTTTGCATTCGACATTGTCTGAGGGATTCCCCCCCCCCCCACACACACACTCTCTCTCCGTGTGGATAGCGGCGCGATTATATCTATACAGGTATAGGAATACATACGCATTTATGAGTCCGCTTTATAGAAAGCTCATTGTTGGGGCTTCTTTCATTATTCGCGAGTTGCCCGCGGACGTGATATTTTACAAGGATCGTAATTAGGACGCTCCACTTCATTCTATATTGAATATAATATATACGTATATAAACGTATAGCTCTATCTACGGCGAGCACGTGCGAGGTGAGAGCGATGTTTTAATATTATACATATGTAAGGTGTGTTTGTGTGAAAGCGTCGAGTCAGCTGTCGACGGCGGGCTCGTTTTGATTAAACACACATGTAATTTTTTATGTTATTAATTGTAATGATTCACCTTTTTAAATATTTAATATCCTCTCAAACTGACGCGCAGACTATTGCGCAATATTATATATAATTACTTATTTTATTAATTGTAGCATGTTTCTCTTTTTTATTATAACAAGTTATTTTCATTAATAACGTCTGTGGTATATTTAAAATGCCATCGAAAAATGCATAAGCACAGATAAATAAAGGAAAAAGCGAAATATCGAAATTGTTATCTATGAGATATACTTCAAAATTCAATATATTAAATTTATTAATAGAATAATGAATAACGAAAAATAACAATAACTTCGTACTGGGGATAAAAAGTAAAAAAAAACAACACTGAGATTCCTTCTTATTATACTATTATTATACACATATATTGCACATATATTACAAATTACAAACATAAATAATGAGCACGCCGAGGGCAGATCTACTTGAGCCATGCACCCATAAATCGAAATATTTTTTTCTCTGCACCGAGGCAATCATTTAATAACCGATCGATAAAGCAGATCCGTGGTCTGCATCGGGCGAAACTTTTGCACCCCCCTCGGCAATTTTTTATATATATATATTATCTTATGCATATAGTATATACGATACTAATCGATATGTATATATTATATACACCTTTACCTCGTAACTTTTCATTCTCTCTACCGTATGTAAATTGCCGAGACACACACACACACACACACACATACACGTATGAAGGCATATCGAATTCCAGGACGCTGCGCCAGCATATCCTGATCGCCCCGATGGGAACGATCTATCTAGTTTTTGCAAAATTCTTTTCTCAGCCATGGTCAGCGTTGCCGCAATAAATGCGCTCAATATGTTTATGCGCGTGTTTACGCGCGCGTATAAAGACAGGGAGGAAGGGGTGGGCGTAGCGGCTTTATAGCACTGTCCTCAAGACGATTATGCTTTATATCGATTTTCACGCACGATAGTTATATATATATATATATATATATATATATATATATATATATATACGCACAGAAGTTGATAGAGCCTCCTCTCGAGCTTGGAGCATTCGGCCGATATTATTTTTCAGCCGCGCGTGTGCTCGTTCGATCTATTTCGCGCTCCCTCGCATAATATACATACGAATGTGTATATATATATATATATATATATATATATATATATATATATATATATATATATGGGGGCCGCACGAAACACGAAATCCGACTGTACGATATATATATATATATATATATATATATATATACATTTGTGTGTATATTATGCGCGGCAGCCTACAATTATCGACAAGTATTAATACAAGAGTTTCTTTATATGCATTTGCCCGGTCTGCCCGTGCTTCCATAATACAACATCGCGCGCGGGCGGTGCGCGATCCAATCGCGCGCTATATTGACTCGTTTTGCGCGCCCCGCGCGCCCGTGAGAGGAAGCGGGCGAGGAGATAAATCGCCCGCGATTACATTGCGCGCCGCGACGCCGTACATACATACATACATACATACATACATACATACTATATATATATATATATATATATATATATATATATATCTACACAGGCGAACGGACTTGCGCATATACATACAACAGCCCATATTGCGTTCGGTTGCGCCGAACCGAAGAAAATTATGTTCGACCGCGACCGAGCTCTGCTCTTTTTAGAATCTCGCGCGCGAGCGCGCGCTCCACGTGTATCGAACGTTTGTATGTATAAATGTTCCGCGGTGTATGCATCCGCCCCACTCCTTCGCCCCGGGGGCGAAATTCTGCTCCGGGGCCTTTTTTCGCGCGTGCAAAGAGCGCTTTGTGAACATGTGTTATAAGCGCGCGTAAGTCCGTGTAATCGCGCGCGGTGATAACGTGGCTCAAGGGGGTGATGTTTTTTTTTCTTTCACTTCGATATTATTATGCGCCGCTATTAATGAAACTTTATACCGATTGTATCAGCTTTTAGATTGGATTTGCCAGAACTGGTGCATTACAAGACATATTGTTGGAAATACGTCAGCTCGACGTCAACTGCTTTTCAACCTCAATGGCTAGAAATCGTAAAAAACGGCGTATGGAAGTAAATGGTCTCGATTTATGTGTACTCTGAAAATCCGCCTAAGTTTTTGAGAATTTAAACATGGTAGATTCGGTATGGAGTTACGAAATAAGTAGTAAATCTGGAATATTTTGCCAGATGGCATTGCTAAAAAAACGCGAACCTACAATTATTCTAATATTTCAAAATTATTGTTTTAAAGAGTCGCTCGTTTGATAGATGTTGATATTTTGATTCTGTATCAAATGAGCAAATTGGGAATATTGGTTTGTAGACGAACATGACACGGTTTATCGAACGAGCCATAAGGGATACAATTAGCCAGCAACATTACGTGTATAGAAATTGAAGAAATGTTAAATTCTATTTGAAATGACTAATTTTTGTCTTTTTATTTCCTGCCCAAGCACATTCTTCTCTATAATATCAGCCCCGAGATCGGAAAGAAAATAATTGATCGCGATGCTAAGCAATTTTCAAGCGATTTCCAGAGCACAGGGCGTTGATGAATTTTGTTATCTGGAAAACAGGTGACTATTTATAGGCTGCTTGGTTTTCACTTTCATATTTTCACCAGGTATATTCCCACTGCATCCATATTAAGGTTTTGCTACTGAGGATTGACACAGCTATCTTCCTTGACGACCAACAGATCCCTATAAAACCGAACACTAAGACATCAAGACAGCTTATCTCCAGAATTACGGGATCTGCAGCAAAACCGAAAAGATTCACATGCTCTCTCTTACTCTCTTCCTGTCTCTCTCGCTCTCTCTCTCTCTTTCTTCAGAAAGAATGGAAGAAAGTTTGTGGATATAAGTAGAACCTTCAAGATCCATGGCCAACCCGTGCATGTCATGAGCTGTGAGGGCACGTGATTCTACCGTCAACTATAGATGTTCACTGAGGGCAGAAGACACAGCCCTCTACAAATAAATTCTAAATGTGGATGTTCGCTTTGCATACATTCTACCTATCATTTTTCTATTTCGAAATGGCTCTGAAGAAGATTAATGTAGGGGAACTAGTTAGATTGTACAAAATAACGAAGAGTACTCTCAGATATTGGCTTGCACATTCGAATAAGATACCAATGAACTATTTCGACGCTTGTGCCAATGAGGGAGGACAGACTGTCTTGTGAGCTACACAATGAGAATCGGTACGGTGTGCGCCATGACTCGCTTCAATTTGAGATTGCTAAATGCGAGAACCGGCTAATCTGCAGGAGACTTTTCGTACCACCATCCACAAACCGTGGACTGATCTTCTTTACGGGATTATAGAGGGAGTACTACCAGAGTTCTACGTAAGAACGCGAAAACTGGTCAACATCAATGAGTATCCTATGACACTTAATTTCTATCCCGATGTGATTCAGATTTCGGTACATCTAGTGGCCGGAACCATGATATGTATAGTATTGTGTGGACTGAACTTTTACGGAAACTAAAAATCATATCCTATAAGTGTGCTGTTGTACACAGAACAACAGTTTGCGGTACAATCCTTTAGTTTACTTCAATGCTCGCAATCTCTATCTCTCTCTCTCTCTCTCTCTCTCTCTCTCTCTCTCTCTCTCTCTCTCTGCCTCTACCTCTGCACAATATCTTACGTAAATATGAGTGATCGATCGATGTGACCTCTTGTAATCGCGACTTCAGTTCTCATCGGCGACTCGGATTTCTTCGTCGCCTTCAAACGGAAAACCGATGATGTATAAATGTCTCATTATCATAGGCGCATTATGAATGTAACATTATAAAGAGGGATATTTTTTTATTCTTAAATAATGAGCTTATGTAGTGAATATCGACACCATCATCGATAATCTCGAAAGCATTTAGATCAACTTCTAGTTATATATATAAATAGATATTTTTTGTACCTCTCAGTATATATCAGCATATTTATTTTAATTTTTAATTGATTTTGACGGTATTTTGAATTCAATTATAAGATGTCTTATTGACTATTATTTATTCAAGTTTTTAAATCCAACGGTCCGCAGGAAGTAACTATTTTTTATCAAAATATAAAAATTTTCCGATTATTTAATAACAATTTTTTTTGTCATTTTCATAACTATAGTAATTCTTGCAATATTGATCTTTCATCAAAAAATAAATAAAAATACGATCAATTTATCTTCTTGCGCGTTTGTTTAGGTTGCGTTAAGTTTTAATCACAGGCTAGGGGGGTTGACACACTTTTTAATTCGGAGATATATATCGGGGGGTGCTATACTTATATAAATAATATAGTTTTATCAGCGCCTCGGTTAACGCGACTCCCGAGGAATTCGTCGGAATGCAATTTTTGCAATTTTATCATGGAGTCGCCCCAAACACAGGCATTCCTACAAAACCAATGTATATAATATATACGTATATTAATATATAAATATTATCTTCTTAAGCTTGGTCTATAATTTACCGAAAGATTATATTATAGCTTTCAACTGGAAAATATACCGGCATCGCACTTAATCCTGCGCCTCACTGTGGAACTTATCGAATCTGCGTTAGTTACAGTCGTCAACGAGAGCCGCCGCAATAATCCATTGCGTCTTGCTGTTCTTGTTGTCGGCGTTGTTGTTGGTTTATCGTTTTATTCTAGCAAGATTCTAGTTTTGCCGGGAGAAAAATGGGGATTTAGCGTAGTGATTATGAAGATTTTTTTTCTCCCTCCCTTCGAAAGCTCATTTGCCCCGCTGTACGCGTTATTTGTTATCGATTTCAAATGCCGTTCGCTGATCTGCCACGGGGAGATTTAATTAATATTCAATCTGCCGGCCGCGCATTCGCTGAATATTAAAACTTCATTGGAAACTGTATATTGGCGCTCGGCCGTGTAATTTACTTTTCTAGCACGTGTGATATTAGCTTATAATACCGATAAATATATATATATATATATATATATATATATATATATATATATATATATATATAGAGTATCGAGTTATAAAGTTCGATTACAACTTTTTGATCGCCGTCGTTATACCATTGCCAGGAACACACGCGTTCCGTCTAATTTATGCTTTATTTATGCTAAACAGATACTATAATCGTAAACTGGATTATTCTCGCGAGTATATACAAAAGTTTTATTGAGACATTGGAGATTTTTCAGCAGTGAACGTCGCAGCACGGTGCCATTTCCGTCGTCAAATGTGCGTGTGCGTTTTTTCTTTTTTTTTTTTTAAATCTATTATCAGCCGTGAGATCGGTCCATACATGGAATATTCGCATGATTATATATGTATATATATATATATATATATATATATATATATATATATTTATCTACAGTTTATACATTAAAGCTATCAATACACGCGAGTCTTTTCGCAACGTCAATTTTTATTTTCTCAATTTATTAGAGTAATACAACTATATGCAATAAAACCTGTTTAACAGAAAAGTAAATATATATATATATATATATATATATATATATATATATATATATATAGTTAAAAAATACTACCGATAGAACACGTTTTATTTGAATATTTTTGTCGCGCATATGTACACCGAGATATACATACGCGCCTAATATAACTGCCACTTCCGCGTGTATTGCTCGTGAATTGTACATACACGCCTCATCGATACACGCAAGATCTATGATATATATATGAAGAATCCGTTATTTTTATCCGGCTCTCGTACGAATAGTGACAAAGCGCAGGTTTGTTCTGTCGAAGGAGGATGCGGAACGGTGGAATCTCTGTTTGGCCAGCTTATCGAAGGCAAAAAGAAAGCGCTCTATCACCCCGCGAATTTCTATCAAATGTGTGTGTGTGTGTGTGTGTGTGTCTGTGTGTGTGTGTGTGTAATATATAGTATACAATAGGCCGCGCGACGATTACTGAAAAATGACCCCGTGCAGCAATATGGCAAATACATTGAAATGCTCCGTTAAAATGGCAACTTCGACGGTTTTTCTTTTTCTTTTTTTTTTTTTTTAAAGTATCTCGATACGACAGGTTACAGTATTTTATCGTGACATTCCGCCTCTTTTGGTGAATCGAATTTTTGTCCTAGAATTGAACTACAACATTAAAACCACAAGTATAAAATTGAAGTTTTCATTGAATATATAATACTGTTTCATATATTGATCCAACGAGATTACTATGTACATAGGTATTAACTCTAGCTTCTTCATATGTTTATGCAGAAAATTTCATGTAAACATTTTATGTACTATATAATTTAATACACAGCAGCCAAAATATTTGTCATTAATACTCTATAGAAAATCCAAAAAAAGCACTATAACATATGGTTTTATAGGATTCAGATATCGTCTTATATGCGCTAAAGCAAAAATCAATAATGGTATTTATAACATTAATTTCATGAAAATGCTAATAACAGCGTCTAAATCGTTTTTTAATTTTCAGCTTGTATTGTAGGACAATACATCGATGGGAAAAAAGGAGCAATGCCTCAATACACTACTGTCCTTTGTGATTATTAAAAAGTAACAAAAATCAGAATCCGTTAAACTGAGCTGGAACTAGGATTTTGATAAAATACAAAGTCATTCATTTAGTACCGTGCAACCGTGCAAGGTGATGATAGCAGTGGTGTGTGTATATATATAACCA
The DNA here is from genome assembly GCA_018907035.1 of Sycobia sp. Sy_11. Taxonomy (NCBI): domain Eukaryota; kingdom Metazoa; phylum Arthropoda; class Insecta; order Hymenoptera; family Epichrysomallidae; genus Sycobia; species Sycobia sp. Sy_11. The sequence continues at coordinate 234,894 of JACCIC010000209.1, forward strand.
ACAAAAAAAATGGAAAACGGTATATAGAGGGGCATTTATCTATATCTATATACATAATTATTCACGATCGGGCAGCCCACGCGCGCCGGTATACTCACTCTCTCTGTAGAGAGAGAGAGAGAGAGAGAGAGAGAGAGAGAGAGAGAGAGAGTGAGAGGAGGCGGGAATTTATCCCGTCTTATACCGTCGCCATTGTCCGGGGCTCCGCGCGCTGTAGGCCAGAGACGATCGCGACGGCGCGGAGAGAAATCGCGCGATAACGATTAATACAGCGCCTCGCGACGGCGCTACCGGTACCCACGAGATTTGTTGTTTTAGACTTGTGTTGGGATATTCGCTGAATTGGGGATTTAAGATCTGACACAAAAAAAAAACTCTTCTCTAAGGAAATCTAGTTTATTATTCATAAACGTATATAAGAGTGTTAATAATTCTACTTACATCTGATAGAGACTGTAAGTTTGATATAAACTTATAGAAAATATTTATTAGTTCACAGAATTCATATATATATAATATAATTATTAAATATCCTAAATATATATTTTATGTTTTTCAAACATACGCAAATTCAAAATAACTCATGAATTGCATTTTTTTTATTCTTACACTTATTATTTACATGTTAAAATTATAGTATATATTTCTTATCGGAAACGTAAAGGCTTTATTTGCGAAACGAGAGGCTGCAACAAGGCTCGTAAATGGACCCTTTCATATAGTAAGTTTTAGATTTATCCTCTTCAGAACTAGAAACAAGCAGCTGAGATGCAATTTGTAGGCGAGACGGAGAAAAATAAGCCATATAACGTGTATTATTCGGTTCCTTATAAAAAATTAAACTATATGTTTATGAATTTACAGATGTACATTTCAATGCAACAAAAATAGGCTCGATGGAAATAACAAAAAAAAAAAAAAAAAAAAACGAGAATTTCGACATTTTTTAACTGGGCACCGATAAGTTCCATTGGCAGATATTTCAGCACACGCGCCAAAATAATCGACAGTCGAAATAATTTTTTGAAAATTAATTCATAAGATCTATATCTATTATGCGCCTCAGTTCGTAAGGTTTACGTGTAGCAAAAAAAAATTAACGGCCCCGTTGATGAAATCGCGGTGCAAAGCTTAAAGCTGGTAGTGATGATGCTTTCGATTTTCGATTATGAATGCGTCATTGGCGATAATCCCGTCGATGAAATTGTCGATGTTCAGCTTGAACGCGGACACCTTCATGTACAGAGCTGGCAGGATGGTATTGTCGCAATCGGGAGTGAAGCGAGACGCGATACCTACGAGCACGTCGCCGATTACCAGTGGATTGCCGTTGTCGCCCTGCAATTAAAAACAAAAAAAAAGAATATTATAAATACATCTATAATTACACATATAAACGAAAAAGCTCGCGTCCACTGTTCAATAAAGTATCAAACGTTTTTCATCAACGAAGACCGATGAAAGTATTTGATTGTGTATAATTAAGCATTTATACTCAAGCACTTATACTCAAGCACTTATACTCCTCGAATGACAATTCACAACTTCTAATCTACATAGAACTTATTGCATAACAGATATAAAAATTAAAGCTTTTTTTATTTTGATGCACTAATTAAATATTAATGATTGAACATTTAACTTTGTCGTCCATAATTGCAAATCTGTCACAAATCTAACTCTATATAGTAAGTAAGCATTTGCAGTTATATATGGTTTGTGAAGAAATTCAGAAAACAATGCATGTATTCTTTTGTGGGCCTGTGTTGTATGAATATTCTTCATTATGTAGTTTTCTATATTTGGCTAATCTTTCGAAATGTACCCACATCACCCAATTTTTGTCAAAATTAGTACACTAATGCTATTGGGATGGTAATTACAAAAATTATTAAAACCTATGAAAAAGGTGATTTGTCAGATTTATCTTGGAAAATACAAAAACTTTGTGTAAATAATATGTCAAACACAAGAAATTCAGCAGTTTCATCTCTACGCCCCCTGGCACATCGTCGATTTGCGTGCGGTTGTATATTTTGTTAATACCCGCGGGTTAGATTCCTGCTTTATCGACGCCCATTTGTCTAATTTTGGATCAATAACGCTTACGTTTCCTTTATACTCCAGAGAACAATTTATATTCCAGAGCGATTATGTATAACATAAAAAATTATATTTTTTCACAAGATCTGCAACTTTTATCCGAGACACTTTTTAAAATTTTTCGATATACTATGCAGAACTCGATCGATTTGTAACGAGTTTTGGCTATCAAAATTTACTTTTTTACCCAAACCAACTACGGGATATTCGTAAGTATACAATACGAATGGCTACTTTTCGATGGTTCTATCCGTGCTAAATAGTTTTTTCAATATCGTCGAAGCGGCCGTTCGTCGTGTATACGTGAGAAATCAAAAAAAAAAAAACCTTACTTTGCAAAGGCCCACGGTGCCTTCTGTATCCGCCAGCCTTCGCATGATGCCACAGACGTTAGTGACAGTAACGTTCCTCGGATACGACATTGCGCACAGATTGTCGTAGATAAGGTTGACTTTACGATATCTCAGCTCCCAGCTCAAGGTCCCGCTCTTTACAATTGGCACGTGAAAGCGCGGATCCGCTTCGGTTTCGATCAAATAGAATCCAAATCCGGTCACTGTTCCTTCGCTGTGGAATATTTCTCCTGGATTCGGTAATCGAAGCTTGCTCACAAATAAATTTTGTCCGACGCCAATGCCCGAGTTTAGCTAAAAGTACATATAGAACACGTCTCATTATATTTGTATAAATGTGATGCTAGGCATTAGTTTCGTAGACATTTTCGACTTCTTAAGATAAATTTTTTTTTTCGAACTGGAAAGAAAATTAAATATGCCAAAAACTATTTGAATTAAAAAAACTTTGGAATTTCCTCAATATACACAATTTTAGATTTTATGCATAAGAATTACATTGTTAGAAAAAGCACACGTGAGTTAATAAGTCTTAAGTATATATTTGGTGATGAAATTTTATAACAGTTTCTTAGATAATATATATATATATATATATATATATATATATATATATATATATATAATATATTTAAATTTTTATTTCCAATTTAATATAAATTTGACGAGATAATACAATTTTTTCTTGGTTTCGATCGTAATCAAAACTTATTTTGTACAATGATTCATGTAAAACTCTCTTTGCCTCGTACTCTTTCTGCATTCTTATTTACGAAAATCGGATCCAATTCTGGTCAGCTTTTTATGTTTCATTCGTACATAATCGAGCTGTCCGAATTATAAGACTGGAATCCTGTCAGATATTCTCGCTTTACTCGTTTCCGAAAAAATAAACTCATATACTCAACAGGAAGCTCTGTGTCACCCGGTTCATACATTAGAGGGAATTGTAATTATAAAACAATTATTTACTTCAGCATTAAAATATTGTTACCGATTTGACGTAATGCAATACTGAAAAATGTAGCTGAAATTTGATACGGTAAATATTAAACTTATCAACAGTTATTTTTATTAAATAATTCGTTTAGCAATGTCTATTAATACGATCAAATTCATAGCAATTGATACAGTTCGAATAAGACGCCCTTACAAGTTTTGTCCATTTAAATATTGACCTTATCCAGTACACAAATCACTTAAGATCCAGACAACGGCGTCCTATTTGACCTCCGCAATTCTTAGCCGACCCTAACCAGAATCGCATTCGATTTTCTCCGCTTGCGCGACAATACACACACATATATATATATATATATATATATATATATATATACATATATATATATATATACATATACATAATATACGCCCATACCTCCACAACCGCGATATTGAAGTAGATAAATGACGGATCGAAGCTTGGAAAGAATATGCGTAGCGCCTCGATCGTGCGCGACATCGGGCTGTGCAGATCCTCGGTGCCGACCACCGCGGAGTATCGCCACCTCTGCAGGTCCGAGGTGGCGGTCAGGAAGACGTTGGCCGCCGACAGTACGTGCTTGTTCGATATTATTGCGCCGCTGCCGAGGAGGCTGTAAACGTCGCTCCTGTTGCGCACCCCTATTATTGCGGCGTGATAGGTGAAGTCGGCCAGGGACGACGCCTGAATACCGCCCACGATGGCTTCCCCGGCGAGGGCAGTGGCTGCGAGATCGAATGGAATCAGAGTTTGGACGATCGACGGGCGTTTTGGGATTTGATTCGTTGAATTTATTTTCCCGTCTAGATTACGCCTCCGTTATAAAGAACTCGCCGAGTATTTGTGCTCTATGTACGCGTTGCAGGATTATTTTTCAATTTCAATTGTTGTAAGCTTGCGCTTTTACACACTTATAACGAGATCTTCAATAAAGCTTTCAATGGAGGTTTAATTTAGCAATTTAATGTCGCATTCCCCTCGATATCAAAATAATTTATACATCTTTTCTTAGTTCTCGTAATGATTTTTGAGATTCGTTTTCGCCACTGAAAAATCCGTAGTTTCTGAGATGTCTTTAAAAATTCAAAAGTTACGATAAATGGAGCACAATTTTTACGCGCGGACTCGTTTCGAAACTAAAATATTAATGTTTCCGCGTAAGCACCGTTAAGCCGATGGCTCAATTATCAGAGCAGGTCAATTATCAGTCAGTTCTTGCCTATTTCAACGTGATCTAAATTTTCTCAATTATCGATTGGGTATCAGCAGATGTTATTTCACTGCCTATAACAGAATTAGATTTTTAAAGTATTAGTAAACAATCAGACTTACCATAATTTGCAAAGTTGAATACGTAAATTGATGAAATAAAGAATAATTTTTTAGCGAAAATCATATTTGGAAATTGGATTTTCTGTCATGCTATGTGAGACCAAGAAAGTTGGAACTGGTAATGTATTTATATTTATACGCTAACTTAAATTATAATGATATACGTCGATATAATTTAATAATGTAATAACGGTTATTCACATCGGAACAACTATGAAACATATTGTCTCTAATGTTTCCCCAGAATAAATTTCTTTCATTATTAAATTTCAAAAGATTATTGAAAATACATTCACGATTATCTATATTAATTAATTAAATTTAATTTACATTTATATACAAGAAAATAAATTATTTCAACAGTAATATCGACCTACTTTAAAGTTATACGTGCAAACAACTTATTATCTATGGAGTTGGCGGCAGAAGATTTGAATATCGCTGCTTTAGATTACGCATTCTATTACTGCCATTGAAACGCCAAATTTGATTGTTTTAAGAATTCAGAAATACAAATCCCCCGTTTTTGCTAATCTATTTTTTCACACATGTTAATATTTTCACCCATAATAGAAGAGCATGAAAGCATTTTTGCACTTCCAATAATTATGGAAAGTTCCACAATTCCCTGGAATTCGAAGTAGGTCAAATTTATATTCTAAATATATTGAATTCAAATTTATATTCTAAAAAATTTGAATGGTTAATCATCGTGCTGAAATTCGATTATACTAATAAATTATAAAAAAACGTGTTTATTTGAAATCTTAGTAAAATATTCTAGTATATTTTATATCTATAATGATTTTTAGGTTAAGTGTTTACTATGCGAATTTAGTGCGAGAATCGATGTTCGGTGAAATTCTAAAATTTATCAAATCATTTCTTAAATTTTTATCACTAAACTTAAAAAATTTTAGATCTATCATAAAAAATTATTGTATCGAAGTAGAAATATTTTTCACATTCTGTTTTTGTTTTCATTTATTGGATGTTTCCAACCGCCCATAAGGTTTATTTCAACCTTGCCAATATACACACATACATATAAATTATTATAAGTACATAAATTTATTTAGATAATGTGTAGATTATATTCAGGCATATCTTTTATTTTTGAGCTACATTGTTTTCAAAATTAGATGTTAGAGTGTCGTGAGGCGATGTTCTAATCTAAGTTTCATTATTAAATTCTTTATAGATTATATTCACGCATATCTTTTATTTTTGAGCTACATTGTTTTTAAAATTAGATATTAGAGTGTCGTGAGGCGATGTTCCAATCTAAGTTTAATTATTAAATTCTTTTCTTTTCGGTTCAAACAGTGTGCAGTGCCAAAGACCATGGTTTAATTAATTAGCTTTAATTCGGTTTTTATTATAGTAACAGCTTGTTTGCATTCTTGAACGAGGCGTTTTTGGCGTCTTTACAGATTCAGTTATGTAAATAAATAAATATATATATATATATATATATATATATATATATATATATATAAAGTTAGCAAAACGTATGGCCGGACTGGTTGCCAATGCCAATGGGTGAAGAAGTCTGCTGCCTAGATTTTGCGTTGGTCGAACGGCGATGGGGCCGCGCGCAAAACAGAAAATTGTAGAGGGCATGCGTTTCGAACTTTCGAACCTTTGCTAACTTGCCTAACCCCCTCCCCCCGAATTTCCGAGAAACTCAACAGTCGAGCAGTTCCCCATCCGCTTTCTGGACCTCGTATATACTAAATATATGAATTTAATAAAAATATTCTACGCAATAGTAAGTTTTTTTCTTCTTTATATTTTCATAGTAATTTTGACGGTTATAATAATTATGCTCTCCGCCTCGTTCGTCATTGCCAGGGGGTCAATGAATTCTACACCGATGCGCTTATAAAGTCCAATTTTCGATTTTAATATCAAAAGGCATTCGTATATACCTTCTTATTTTAATCCAAAATCATAATTTTCGATATTACTTATTACAATACTTATACACATTGTGTGTGAAAAACTAATTGATTCGAATTGGCTTCCTCGAAATAGCCTAATTGTAAGTAAATTTATTCGTGATAATGGTATTTGCGTTTCCGTTTTAATCGTAATGTTCAATATAATTTGCTCAAGTGCGTCAAAATTGTAGACATACGTTATGTTCGTTAGTAGTTACGACTTACATATCGATTGTCTGATAAAAATCGTAAAACAAACAATGCTTACAAATAATTGATTTTTTTTTAACAATAAATATTCAAATAAAAAGCATAGTTCAACAAAAAGTAAGAAAATCGGAGGGAAAGTTGCTTCTATGCTTTACCAAACATGATCAAAAACTTACAAAAGCTTACAAAAACGTAAAATTTACCTCGTACACCTAAAAAAATGATGATATCAGGACCGTCAGCGCATGATATATATATATATATATATATATATATATATATATATATGTATGGATTAAATTATATAATAACCTTTCGATCTAACTCCAATATGCAGCAGCGGCAAAATGCGCTAAAATGATGCCGCATAAAATATCTGTTTTTATTATTGTGGCCAGATAAAAGCCTCTGTTACATTCTCTTTAGACGGTTAAATTATATATGCATCCGAATGCCGTAACATCGCGCTTACATCGACGAAACTCTATGTGGTGGATAATCCTTGCTCGGCACAGCATCAATTGCTCGTACATCTATAGAAGATAAATCGTTCGTAAAACATCTCTTTTCAAATTTTAAAAGTACATACCAATATACATACATTCACCTTTTCCCTGAGCTGCAGTAACAATCGATGCTTATATACAGATATGCCTATATACCTCTAAGTCCTTATTCACGAACGTCTGCGCTATTATAATTTGACCCCCCTCCCCATCCCCCTCGGCGCCACCCTCATTAAAAGCATCAGCCCGAAATGTGAAAGCATCAAACGCGAGGAAATCCTCGAAGCTTCAAAGTCGCTTTAATGCGGCTTTTAATCCACGGCGCCTGTGTCAGGTGCTCTTACGTATAGATATATATCTATATATTAGAGCCGATTTTGCGCCCCAGACGCGCCGGCATGGCGGCGCCACCACTATACGTTCGTCGACGAACGAGCGCTTAATATACCAGTATTATGTATAATACATACTGACCCACCCAGTGCATAATAATATAGGCACGGGTGTCGCAAGCCTCGAGGCGACAGTAGTTCATCGTTACCGTATACGTGCATTATATATATATATATATATATATATATATATATATATATATATATATATACAAATATATATTGGATAAGACTGCGTATGTTCCGCCCACCCCTTCCCACCCCCGTGTCGCGCTGCAGTTTTCGCGACAAAACGCCTATCCAATACACACACGGAGCGGGTTATAATGTCAGCGGCGCCTGCGCTATTCTCTCCCCCCCCCCCTCCCCCAGGTGCAACAAACAGGTATATATGTATATATAACTATCTCTTCTTGAGGGCGAGGAGCGGGGGGGGGGGTAGCACCTTATCGGTCCGCCCGGCGAACAAAGCGGTAATCCGGTCTGGAGATTAGGATTTTTTCTTCAACCCCTCCCACCACCGAACGCGCGGTCTCCTTTACTATATCGCGTGCGGCGCATATTCGGTGCGCGGAGAGAACGAAAAAAAATTGGCGCTCGACTTTTAAATGTGTGTTCGTGTGCGCGCGCGCCGGAGCTGTGGGTGGTATAATATTTTAGTCGCACCGCTGCCGCGGTATAATATAAATTTTCATTGTAATTGAGACGCGATTTTTTCAGCTCGCGACCCCCGACGCTATATATATATATATATATACAAGACCCGGCGCGGGGCGAGCGCCCCACATAGGTATATCGCGGAGGCACTGCGGGCACGGAGCGATAGTATCGTTTTTCGAGAATTATTGCTCGCTTCGAGATATATTCGGCCTCGCGCACTGCTCTAATATACCTAGATACACGTACAATATACACGCACGCGTACCCCGCGTATACACACTAGTAATATGTATTATAAAACGCGTGCTTTGTCGAGTGCGAGTTGCATGTTTTGTTTTTGTTTTTGTTTTTTTTTTTTTATTTTGTTAATAATGGTCGTACGACAGACACGTACCTTGTAAATGCTCACAATTTTATGTATTTTTTTTTATCATAACAACGATCTGGTTAATTTAATAATTTGTTAAACGCTTTGTGCACATTTGTATAATAGAATTTGGGACTACGCAACCTTTATTATTAGTTAATTCAGTTCGTGAGAACGCGAGGAGTTCGATTGTAGCTCCGAGATGTTCCAAGGATCGTTCAATCGGGTTCTTAGCATGGGGTTACGGACTGTCCGTTTCAAATGGAAAATCAGGCGCAAAACGTATGGCGGTGGTGGCACGGCGACGTTGAGACATCGGGGGAAAGCGGAATCTTCACTTTTTTTTTTCATTACAATCGATACTTTTCACCGACTCTTTACCTATCCTATACACTCTCGAACTACTTGAAAATTATTTCGTCATTAAAAAAATATAAGTGTAACGTAGCTTCTACGCTTTTACTATATAAGCAATAGAAGAATTAGAACTTTAGTTTTCAATTTCGTTACCAGATATCGCGTCAACAATTTCGGCCCCCCAGTCTTGTAAAGACGGCGCACATCTATACTTGGCAGATATACGTATACGTACGAGTAGATATTATAACATATATACTATACATACATACGTATGCGCACTGACGCTGCATTTTACTCGAGTTCCACTGCACTTTACGCTTGACGATACGCGTATCGATGATATATGGATGCATTATTGAACGAAAGACCAGAGCGACTAGAGGGAGGGGGGTGGGGGACTTTCATACTCGACAGAGGGCGAAATAAGATAAATTCCCCGTACGAAGTCGAACATTAATTAATGTTATTGGGCGCGGTTCGCGCGACCGTTAAATCGATCGATCGTTGCTGGGGGGAGAGGGGGGGGGGAGTCGGTATCGTCAAACTTGACGCAGAGCACGCGCTTGTACGCCCCCCCCCTCGCCGTTGCTCCCTTCCCCCATGTTACATAGATGAAAAGACGGGAGTCTTTCGAAAAAGAGAACCGGTACTGTTTTGTTTTCCACGCGCACTCTATACGTTTGCCGTCATGCTCGTTCCGTATCGACTACTTGCACCCTGCCCCCCTCCCCCCACACCAACGTCGATGGCCCACTACAGCGGCCGTCGGACATCGACGCAAGCGGCCGGGGACCAGAAGCGCAACGGGCAACTGTACCGCGGCCACAGCCACCAGCACAGATCGGCGCCCGATCGCGCGCGCGCCCCCGGAAAATTCGTGCATCGGCACCTGGTGCCCGGTAGAGCTCTCCTCCCGACTCCCTCCCCCCTCCCCCCCCCGCGGTCCCTCGCCGCGCGGCAGATGCTCCGCTCTCCGAATCCCTCCCCCCCCTGACGCTCGTATTCTTTCGTACTATACGCATACGTACACGTATACGTGTATATATATTTACTCGCTCCTTGCATTAGAACGGAGAGTACAGTATACATTACACACACACACACACACACACACATACACAAATACACATATATGTGGGTATATGCGCGCGATGACGAGCCAAGCGTTCGTACATACATATGCTTTAGGAGAGCGCCCGACCCCGTTTCCTTACGCGCCGAGCACGTGTCCTCCCCCCCCCCTCTCCCATCCAAGATCGGCTCCAACGAGGGAGGTGGAGGCGGCTTCCTGGAACAAGTTTTCGTCGGGGATATAGACTCAATCGTGCGCCTGTTTTTATCGATGTATATATATATATATATATATATATATATATATATATATATATATATACACACACACACACAACATAGACATACGTATAATAAGTCGAATACGCGGCCATACTCGGTGTATCTAGCGCCCGCGATAAAAGCCGCGTAGCACGTGTCGTCGCCCCCCCCCCCTCCCCGAGCATACGTATGGCGCCGGGGTACGGGGCGTGCGGAGGTCGCACGGTGGGAGGGGCAGAGGGACGCAGCGGTCGATCGCGGCTTGAGATTGTAATTACGCACAGTACTAATACGTCTGTGTATTAAGTATACAAGGTTTCGGCACGGGGGGGGGCGTTCTACGTGGAGATACGCCGATGGGCAATTAATTCCTCGGAATCTGCCCGTTTCTAATTTTGGCCGTTGTACCGCTGCTTAACCCTCTGGTGGTTCAAGCTTCAAAAGGCTAATAAAATTTCCGAGATATCCTCGACTTTGAGGTGCACACTCCAATTACACTGAAAGCTCGTCGTTTTAAATTTCAAGTGTTTTTTTTTTCTACAGTAAGGATGGTATTATTACATGGACTTATATAGTTACATACAATCGTATATACCGATTTTCATGTAATTTCACTAACACGAATATTAAATAAATTATTGTACTGATGTTTCACGTTTATTTTCTTTATTTCGTGTTTATATTTGTTTTTACGTGTCCTTGGAAATATGTGTTAGCTATAGTCCTCCATAGTACAATGATATTCGTTCGTACATGATAAATCTGTTACAGACACATCCTTGGATCTTATGACATATTGATTATAATTAGATTATAATATTCGTCACTGTCGATAGCCGCCGCTTCATTCTTGCGATATTTCACGACTAATTTACACATTTCATGTCGTTTTTTACTTTCCAACGAATTTTTTCTTTTAAATTATTTTACTATTCCCACCTCCATATAATTGTATACGGCATTACAGCCGGCGCTTTCGTGCATCTCGCTGCGCCAGGCTGGGCTGAGATCAATTTGGCTATCCCCTCTGAATAAATGCGCGAGCGAATATTGCATACATATCGCACTCTATGGGCCTACGACACTCTGGATATCTGCAGTACTGCAAAATTCAATTAGCAATCGCCACGAGCCACGCCGCTAACCTGCCACGGGGCCGTGAATTACCCACTCTGCCCGACGCGTCGGTCTAACCCAATCAGTTCCACGCATCAGCGCCGTAGTATCAAAACGATTCTCATTCAATCGTTCAAACGCCAATAATAAATCCGATCGTTTAGCGGCGCAATTCTAAAAATAAGGCGCAATCTTCCCCGAAGCGAAGAGGGCCCGTTAGGACGAAGGACGCAATATTACGTCCGCGGAACGAGAACGTTGCGCTGTATGGAGATACGGGCATGGGGATCGCTAAAAAGCGCCGGTGCCCGTTACGACGGGCGCCGCACGGTTGCCGCCGCCGCCTCCGCCGTCGCCGTCGGCCGGCGCGGGAATGATAATTTCAATTCTCGCGGCGGCTAATAAATTTGTGCGCCCGGCCCTCGCGCGCTTGACAGTTACTCCGCGGCGCGACCCGCTCGGACCGAGCGCAGCACCGGCGCAACGAGCGAGCGAGCCGGAGAGAGAGAGAGAGAGAGAGAGAGAGAGAGGGAGCCCGCGGGGCGATAAGCCGCGCGAGCGCGAGCACCACGAGTTTTCTCACCGCGCGATCAACGGTTTCTCCCTCTCTCCCTCCCTCTCTCTCTCTCTCTCTCTGTCCCGGGGGCTGCTCGCGCGACGCCGCGGCCGCAACTCCCGGTTGACGTCTCAACCTGTTCGCTCAACGGCCATTCCCACAGAGAGCGGGCGCATCGGCTCGGAGCGGGAGACGGTGAGTGGAGAGACGGAGTGGATTCTCCCGGAGACAGACACACCTGTAGGACGCGGCGAGGCAGTTTCGCGCGAATGCGTATATATATTATATATCATATATGTATATGTACACGTACACGCGGGACTGATGCTGATGACGAGCTTCTTTGGGAGCCAGGCTGCGGTGGCGCACCTTGCCGGAAGCACGGGCAGGTCTGACGAGAGGAGGAGGTGATGGAGGGTTGGCGGTGGAGGGGGGGGGGTGAGACAAAAGGATCCGCGGATGCGGCAAGACCGGCTCCCCGAATATGCAAATATTTCACGCGGGGATACCCGTCGCGAGGAGCAAAAACGCGAAAATCCGGACGGGACGGGACGGGACGCGCGAGAATTAATAATCCCTTGCTCGGGCTCTCTTCTTTCCTTTTCCTTTTACCGACGTCGTAGGTTATTACTTTTTTTGTTTTTTTTTTTCTTTTTTATTTTGCTTTTATAGTCTTTCCCTTCGCGCCGTTGTTTTCGAAGGGTTAAGAATGCAAATTTATGCGCACAGCCAATGCATAAGCTGTTTTGCGCGCGCACCTTTATGCGTTATTTGTCAGATGGCCTTAAAATTCTCCGTTTCCTTTGTCCGTTTCTGAATCCAACCTGATTAAAAGAAGAAAAAAAAAATACTTTATCTTCAGATTGTCGACCCTAAGATTGAACCGCGAGAATCTCTTTTTGTTTTTTTTTTTTTGACTCCGTCACTTTTCGGCACGATCTCCTTATCTGAGGAGGAAATTTCTGAATTCAATATAACACGTTAGACTATAATGCAAATAATAGGCGTGCAACCAAATGGTAAGAACAATTTTATTTGTATAATGTATTTTTGTTTCTTTCTTTAAACTTATCGCAATAATCAAGATCTCGCAATGTAGCAAGCTGTCGTACAAATTTATTTCCAACGTAATCGAACAATCTCAATCTAATAAAAGTCTTTCTTAATTACGACTGGATCCCGAGGCGAATCGCAGTAGCTTTTCTGCCAGATTGCTCGCTATTCGCACTTAAACCGCGTAGACTCGATAATTGAAGAAATTGATCGGAATGATCTGTAATAGTGACTGTGAGAGTATTTTTAAATGTCGATAAAAGCAAATACGCTATGCTTGGCTCTGACCCAAGTTAGTCTGATTTGCAAGACAGCGCGGAAAAGTTTCAAGGTTTATTTGCAGTGGATATAAACGGGTATTGTGACTAGATAAGGATTTGGTGCTTTGGATTTTTGATTTTCGATTGCCTTGCAAATTAATGTCGATTCAGCGTTCAAACCACGACAATAAACTATAGCCTTTAACGAAATTCTCACATTACATTTAATTAGTATACTTATTACGGCAATGAAGCTATATCCTCATATAAACTACAACCGTTCGATTCATTCGTTTTTTTGTTTTTTTTTTTTTTTAAATATATGTTAATAAACTGTAATAGACTTTTGAGTATACTTCTTTTTTAATCTCCAGCGTAAACTTTATCTGAATGAAATCAAACCGCATTTAATCTGCCCATAAAAATTTTCTTGGAGTCAAAAAAAAAAAAAAAGAATAAGAAAAAATAAGCACGAGTCCGACATTCTTAAAGCGCGCTCTTATCGAGACCTTCGGCCTATTACACACATACATTATATATATATATATATATATATATATATATATATATATATATATATAGCGCCTTATCTAACCGAGGTCGGGGCCAATCCATTACAGAAATTACGCAATCATCGAGCATCAGGAGAAGGAGCAACGGCAGCAGCAGACAAACAGCAGCAGTCAAACAGCTGGAAATAATAAAAAAAAAAAATATATATATATATATATCCATAAGGGGCATCGTTTGCGCTAATGGTTCTGCTGAGAGCTGCTGTTGCCGCTGTCGCCGCCGCCACCCCTGCCGCTGCCGCTGCTACAGCTTCCCGCTGACGCGGACGGCATTCTCTCTCTCTTTCCGCGCGGATCCCCGAAAAGACGCTCGCCGATTAATCGACTTTTTCGGGATAATACGCCGCGACGTTTCCGTGACGAAAAAAAAAAAACAAACGAATACGCCGGCGGCATGGGACGCGGCGGAATAGTACGTAATTTTTTACCTGTCCACATATAGGTGCAATAGCGTTGCGAAACCGGCGAGTTAGGCCGGTATCGAGCAGCCCCCCCCCCTCTCCCGCGCTCCACCCCCAATACGCGTTTACAATTATAATCTTTCGTCCCGGCACGCTCATATTTTCACTCAAGCGGCGCGCGCGCACACGGAAGGAATCTCGCGCGGGGCCTGAAAAATTTGCGGCGACGGCCGCGGCGCGGCGCTGGCCCGCCCGCGGGATGACGTCAATGCGGGCAGAGCGCGCAGAAAAACCGGTATATAGCCATGTAAATAGGCGTCGATGGCGGTGGCGCCTTTCAATAATCGCCAAAGGCGACTCCCCGACTATATGTTCGATCCTCGCGTAAGAGATCGGGGAAATATATTTTGCGCGCGCGCGCGCGTGTGTGTGTGTGTGTACGAAAGAAAAAAACGGGCGCAATTAAAAATTAACCTTATTCTCAGAGCACACGCACTGCACCTGTTAAACATGAGGGGTGATGGGGGGGGGTTTATCTGTACCGGCAGGGCGTTCGATTGAATTTATTATACACTTGCTTTGCCCGAGGCCGAAGCCGTTATATATATATATATATAGAATGTAAATACACATGTGTTCGTTTATGCTCATTATTCGCTGATAAATATTTAGTCAGCGGGGGAAAAGTTATACCGATTCGAAATGCTCCACGATTTACCAAACGATTAATCGGAGCGGGCTGAAAAACAAAATCTTCTAAATTTAAGTAAGATTTGCATAAGTTGATAAGGGGAGAACGTCGTTTTTTTTTTTTTTTTTGTTGTTTTATTCAATTACTATATGAATTCGATTGGCGTATCTGACAATTATGAATAGATTAGATATATTTCACTCGAATAACGTAATTTTATATTTATTGTTTTTTGAAAAAGCAAATTCAACTCAATTTCATTCCTATTTAGACGTTTTTTTGGCACGCATAAGAAAATATTTTAACGCATAGACAAATATACAGTTACAGATATTTGTGCAATGCTCGCGTAATTAAATCAATTTTCAAAATACACGGATTCCGAGTAAAAATAATATTTTTCGAATAAGTTTGACGTGAGATTTTACAAGTGTAAAAATAAAATCTGTTTTTCAAGCCTTATATTTGTACAGATAATCAAAATTTATTTCAAATAATAATGAAAAAAAAAATAATAATAATATTCATCAATTGAATTTTATGACTTCAGCGGTATTAGTTGATTGATGTTTTTTTATGTTTGTGTAATACGCGAAAAAGATATAGAATAATACATTTCTTGTATTCTGTCATTAATTGTTAACAACTTATTTTGATAAAATTATTATGACTTTAAAAATTCCAACAATAATTTATTTTTGAAGAATTATTAAATTATTATTGAATTATTTAATTTGATCATTATACTGATTTCCTTTTTCAATTATTATTCGAAGGGTTATTATTCATTTGCAAAGTAGAGTTCAAAATTCTTGAAAATTATCAAATGATTTTGTCATCAATAAAGTTTTCATCATTTTATAAGAAATATATATTTATTACAACAATTATTAAAAGATATTAATTATCGATGAAATTAAAAAAAATATTTGTCAAAATTGATAAATGATTTATTTATTTAACAATTCTATGCAAGTTGATTTTTTAAAATCATTATTTTCTAAAATCGAGATTTCTATTGTTATTGAAAATCAAAAAGCAATCTTGTAAAATTGAATAATTCCGTATACATAAAGACCTAACAGGCTGTCAACATTTAACAAACCAAGAATACTATTTATGAAAAGTAAATAAACATTGATGGATTACTGTATAAATATTTTATTAATCCTGGCGTATCGCTAATTAAATTGTAACAAATACCATGGCTAAAAATATTTTGTTTTATATCGCAAAAAATGATTTTAAACGATGCCGAAGTAATGCCAAAAGGTTCAAAGTATCGTTTTACTTTTATAATTCCATTAATCGCAGAAAGTTGGTAAATAATATTTTTGACCAAAGCGACCACTGGGAAAAGCCGTGGAGAAGCACATTAAGGAAATTCTTGCATTATTTTTTATAATTAGATGGCTTTGCCATACGGCAATTTCGTGATTCAAATCGAGCTCTTATGAAAAATCGCGTAACTCGACTGTGTTTAGATTTAATTTACAGTAAAACAATTGGCAATGATAGAAACGGCTCAATTTAGTCGAACTTTTCGTACGCTTCTTACTATCAGATAGTATTATATCCTAGAAAGATGCGTAAATGCGTTTAAAAATTATCTCGACACGATGATTATTTTTCGAGAAATAATGAAGAAGCAGATATTTGTCTGCCACCGTGTAAATTTCGAATAAATTCCGAGACTTCAATTATCTGCATTGCTTCGTTAACTTTGGCGAAATTTCGCGAATTCCGACGAGTAGCCGTAAATTAAGGTTGCAATTATACCGAATTAATCGATGCATAAATCAACTCGCGAACGGTTCACTAGAATTTACTGATTTTGTTTACAAAGTTTCATTTCAATATTATCCACGATTTATCAAAGTTTCCAAAAATTTTCTGACAAAGTGCCTCTTGTACGGCATTCTCTCTTACGCTTTTCGATAATATAAAATCTCGTAAATCAAACATCTGAGTTTCCTCTAAAGTCCTCCCCCCCCCCAAATCTAAATACGAGCGACATTACGAGTAGACAAAAGCCTATATTATTAGAAGACCAACCGTGGCGTACGCTGTAGGCACCCTCGAAACTCCCGTCCCCGGATCATCGATCTCACCCCCCCCCCGCGACCTCGCGCTTCTAATTGCTCGTCTCAATCGTCGGGTCGCATACCCGCCCCTTGACCCCCTCCCACCGCCACACCGCATCAGCCTCGTACCGCGCGCGCGTATCCCCGGCACTCGGGGACAAAGGTCCGATTATACGTCCGCGCCCCGCGCGTTCTCACGCCCGCGCGACCCGGAAACGTGTAAAGCGCGCGAGAGGCCCGGGGACACCGGCCGCGGCGTTGTCCCAACCCTATACGTACATATATATATATATATATATATATATATATATATATATATATATATAGATATTAGGCGTTATATAATAATAGGCGGGTGCGATCGACAATATAGAGCGGCCTTTATGCACGCCGATTACTATGTGTGTATGATATATCGGGCGGGCGCCGGAACAGTAGTACTGCTGTTATACGGTGTAAAAACGATCGCGCCCCGATAAGGGTCTTTATTTTACATTGGAGAGGGTTGAAGTCGAAAGATAACGTCGAACAGGGTGTGTGTGTGTGTGTGTTTGTGTGTCTGTCTGTCAATATATACTCCGCGCTTGGATAATATTAAATATACAGTAACCTCGTTTTTACGTGGCACCTCTGCTTGGGGACGGTGGACTTTTTATTCAAGGATATATCTATATATATATATATATATATATATATATATATATATATATATATAATGTATACACAAAGGCGCAGGAGACAGTGTAAAACAGGCCAATAACCTCACCGGCGTGACTTTGTCGCGCGCTCTCGCCGTTTTTACAAGAGCTTTTACCGCGTGTATATATTTCGTGCATTGTTAAACGCGCTGTTTTAAGAATCATCCGCCCCGGCTCGGTTGCATATGTACATTGTACATGCATATATATATATATATATATATATATATATATATATATATATATAATGTATATTATGTATATATATATAAGGACCGTTCGTCCCGTTTCGGTAAAATCGGCGCTCAGGACAATGCGCGGGGAACACCGGCGACGAAAAAAGTCGTCGCACCTTCTCGGAAATTCCGCCGGACGGTCCCCCGGGGGGGGGGGGCAGTGATCATTGGACGTTTAAATGCGCGCGTTCGCGCGCATGGGACGGTAACGGCCGGATCGCCTCCGGGACTCGGCGTATTTTGCAGAATATTTTCATGCGGCGCTTTGCGACGACTCGCACACCCCCGCGGTCTTTCGGCCCGCCGACGCAATAAACTGCTAGGATTCGAATTTGCAGTCCTTACGCGGCCATTTGTTAAATCCAGTGAAGCTGAATGTATTCCGTGACAATGCGAGTCGTCGGGTTGGCGACGGAAATTTCTTTTGACCGATTTCGGTGTTGCTTCGAAGTCATACGTATTTTCAATGTAGGCGAGCATGAACTTACTTATCTTCTTACTGCGAAACGAAAATGCGTAAGTCGAATCGAACATTTATCATGAAAATCCTCCTAAGAAATCAGTTTAATTTAAAAATTATCTAAGATTTTCTGAAATGAAATTAATGTCATATTTATCGACCGAATAAATTTTTATAGAATCCAATAAATAACCGCTTAATTGGGAAAGTAAATATTTACTTGATCGTCAAAGAAAGACAAAGATTTTATCGTTTCCAAAAATTCTCACACAAGTCCAGCGGTAATCGGGGTGGAATTATATTTTATCGGTAAACGACACGTTGAGCAAACAGGAAAACATTGTAAAAGCCCGCTATAAGGAATAAGCAGGGCCCCTAACCTCGGCAATCTATATAGACCTTGATTTTTTCTATATACACCGTCTAACCATGCGATCGCGTGGAAAATCCCCTAATACTCGGCGCGCGCACAAAGAAAATGGGGGTGGGGGAGCGTGAGGTCGGAAACTTGCCTGATTCACCCGTCGACTAACGAGAGTCCGACGGGCCAAAGTAAACCCAAGCGCCGCCTCGCTTCTTAATTACGTATCTCTACGAATCGTGAAAGAAAAAAAGAAGACAGAGAGAGAGAGAGAGAGAGAGAGAGAGAGACTCGCGCTCGCCTTCCGTCCCGCGTATATACAGCTCGTGAGTGGGCGAGGGCATAAGCGGCCGCGCGAGGAAGATCGTGTTAATAAGATGCGGTTTGCTCCCTCCCTACCACCCCCCCCCACTCCCCCGCGACGTCATTAGCTTCTTCGTCTTCTCCGCTCGCCTCCCTCCTTTTTTTTTTCTTAAACTTCCGTGCACGTATTATACGCCGGCCGGAGCGTTCCTTCGGAACGTTATATTACGTGGGGGACCGGGGCAGGGCGGCGCGGCGGTGATCGATGCGGTGAATCTTGCGGTCGGTGCGCCGCCCGGCTCGGGCAAACAGGCCGCTCGTAATAAACGAGGGCGAAACAAGGGTATACACAGATATAGGCGTAAGTATTTGGGATTCCGGTGCAAATCTTTGGCTCGCCGCTTATTATTTATTTATTTATTTTTTTTATCACCCCTCGGTCGTACATCGCTATATATATATATATATATATATATATATATATATATATATATATGTATGTACGCTCGTCGCCACGACTCTCTTCTCGCCCTCCTTCGCCCGCGCTCCGGTTTCTTCCTTCCTCTTGCGGAGCGACGCCGATAACCATCGACAGCCATATTACGCCGTTATGTTCGCGCGCGTTTAATAAACGCGAGTACCCTCCCCGCCACCCCCTCCCCCTCCGCGCTCGACGGCGCGACGGGATTTCCTTCGAAGAGTCGCGTCGCCGTGACGCCGAGCAGGTGGTTTATTCGAGATTGCGCGGTGAGCGAGGAAAGGGAGAGGGGGGGGGGAGTTGGGGCGACGATCGGCTTCGTAAATTCTTAACGGGGGGGCTGTTGCGAAAATGCGCCGAAGACCGAGGCGTGCGAATTACATGTGCCCCGGGCGATTTTTCGTAAATGATTATTATTCTTGTTATTATAGTCGCTTTATCTGCCCGCGTTATATTTGCACGCGAAGTAGGTCGTGAATATTTCTGCATTTATTAATCGAGGTTATTTTGTTCAGGTGTATATATATATATATATATATATATATATATATATATATATATATATGTACAAAGTAATTTATATTTAAAGAGCATGGTGTTAATTTTAGCGATGATCGTTATAGTTGTTAATATCTCATACTATTGCCATTTATTGATTTTACAGACGCGCGTTAGAAATATTATAACTTTGATAACTTTTTGATAATGTTCTTCTTATTCGTATTTGATATAAATTATATTTTTTATTATAACCAAATAAATAACCATTGCGGGTTTAAAAAATATTTATATTCATTTATTTTCAAATTATTTTCCTTTGTTTCAAACAGCTACTTTTTAAAAATCGATCTCTATAGATATTAAAAATCAAACAACAGTCTACTAAAATGAAGGAATTTAGTTTGCACGAAAACATAGATCGAGGCTTAATAAATTTATGTTATATTTATCTTAATAAACGAGGCTTAATATTCAGTAAGTTCAAGAATACTACTTATATTAAATATTAATTGGCGAAATATCTTTTTAAGATCAAGTAAATTATTTCTTAACTGCGAGTATATTTATTTAGCGTGAATTAATGTGCTCCAGACATGTAATTGATTTCAATCGAAATTAGTTCCATAAATCAAATTCATAATGAATTACTGTAAGAATAAAACGACGTCCTATTAGTTTTATAGGATAGGATTATATATTTTTTCTATCATATCAAAAGTACAAGCGATAAATTACGTCATACCTCGTCTTTCGGACAGGAGTACCTGGCACATATCTTTTTATAATTATCGCATAACAGTGCCTCGATTTCCTATATGTTATCTAAAATATATAAAAAAAAAATTGCATCGCGACAGGGCGCCGGTCGTACAAGCAGCGATAATCGGCTACCGCACGCCCTTATCGCCATCTACGTATATATATCTATATAGAGTTACCAACGGGAACTCATAGCACGCGTAATGCACTCTTCCCTCTCGGACGGATGCTCTGCCCCTCGCAACCCTGCCTATTATTTGCGAACCGTACAAAGCTCACTTTTGTATGTAATATGGACATATGTATGTATATATACATATATATATATATATATATATATATATATATATATATGTGTGTGTGTGTGTGCGACTGTGTGTATATATACACTTTATCAACAGAATCGAAGCGCCCGTCACAGCGTACGATTCAGCGGTAATCACCGGGAAGGTGGTTGTTCGGGCTAGGGGGGGGGGGAGGGGGAGGGCATCGCAGCCTCGGAATTCCCAAGCTCCACGCGGCTTTCCACGTACGTACGTATACGCGCGCATACACGCCCGCGCGGGTTACGTGCTGTGTTTGCATTTGTCACAAGGTGCGCGAGTCGCGGCGCGTGCGACGGGCGTCCGCGGCGACGTCGCCGCCCCGCGCGAGACGCAGCGCACCTGCCGATCCCGGCAAACAGGTCTTATCTCCCACCTCCCCCCCCATCCCCCTCCCCGCCCACCACGAGCGACGACGGTGGGAACGTAGACTCGTCGCTGCCAAAATACGCGACGATCGCAGAGGAGAGGAGAGGCGCGCGTATGTATAACGTATGTAATCGGAATTTATCGGGAGGCCTCCCTCCGCCACTGTCTCGCGGTGCGCTGCGTACACCCGTATGTAGACGCGTATCTGATTATATATACCGATCAAGGTCTCTCGGCGAATTCTTAAACGCTCGCTGGTTATTTTCCGGGGCCCTGTTTCTCCATGCCCTCCCCCCCCCTCCTGTCCCCTTTCCCGCGGCCGAATAAGTCAATTTTTAGTATTTTTTTTTTTCACACGCGAAGAAGTATGGATACCTGCCGCGAGAGCGTCTGCAGTCTTATCTGTTTTGTCGAAGTTCCCCTTATCACGAGCTTTAACCCCCTGAAGTGTAAGCCCCGCGTGTATATATATATATATATATATATATATATATATGTATATATATATGCATATACATATAATACACATATATATTTTACTCACACACGCGCGCGCGCGCGCATCTGAATAAGCTCTGGGAAACTTTGCGTTTCGACGTCGCGTTGTCTTCTGTTGTGCGCGCGGGCGGAAGAGGGACGACGAAATATCGACGGGGTTTATACATACACACACGCATACGCACGTATAATGTGTATATATACACACACACATATATATATATATATATATATGTATGAGAGTGTGTGTTTGAGTGTAGGTGCGCGAGATACTTATCTTTTGTGATGCTTTAGGATTAAGCCCGTGTTTATAGAACCGATATTATAATGCCTTCATACTTCCAAATCTGTTTGCAGTCATTCCCTCTCGCACACGTGCATATATTAATATATATATATATATATATATATATATATATATATATATATATGTATATGCAGATTCGCTATATATACATTAAGCACACACGCGCATTCCCTTATCTTCGCCACTTTCAAAACTTTTTCTGGCACTTCCCCGCGGGCGTGAATTATATATTTCCATCGTGTTTCTCTACGACGGTTACCCCGTCCTTATCTTTTGCAATTCTTTCGTGACACGCGTACGTCGCGCGCTTTTTTTTCCTACATCGCTGTATATAATATATATATAAATATAGATATCGAAACTTAGTTTACCATTCACATATGTACAATTTGGTATTGCACATTATTTCGTCGATTGTTTCTGCTTTTTGCGCGCCTGTGCGCGCGTCGTTGTATTTGTTCGGCGTGTTTATAATAGCCGATTTTTCCAAAGCCTTTTCTTAAATATTGACGTTTAAGTTTAATTCGAATGCGCGGATTCTCGTAAATTCAACGAATGATTAATGAATCGTTTGACGGATTATTATCTCACCGCCGCTTTCTTCCATTATACGCATCCAGGTTTCCTCATAAATTCTTTGCATTTCCTTGTGCATTTATAAAATCTATTTGGAACAGGTGCGCGCGCATTCATTATTGTGTATAAAAATCATTAATTACACCAGTTCAATGCATAACAGCAAATGTACTTGAAAAAATGGCTGTAATATATGGCTGCATGACCATATGGAGAGTGAGAGTGTGTGAGAACGAGGGAGGGAGAGAGAGAGAGAGAGAGAGAGAGAGAGAGAGAGAGAGAACGAAGAAAAAATTTTAAATTGTATAGGAGCGAGGTGCGTTAAAAAGAAAGGAGGGGTGAACAAACTGGTCTATATTATAACCGACTCCGAACTGTGGTCAGTTAGAGGTTCAAAAAATATCTACCCGTTCCATTGCCTCGATTCAATTTCTCCCTTCTGACGATCACAGGTTCGGCATTCGTTATGGTCTGTCGACTTATTCTTCTTTTTCCTACGCGTACGGGAGGGCAATTGTCGGATTATAAAATATAAAGCGCGTTTCAATTTCTTTCAGGTATATGTCTCGTTCGTCTTTTTCGCGCGCGTAATTTCGTCACTTTTTAATCATAGAGTTCTTTGAATTTGCAAATGACAGAATTCGAAAAAATTTGACTAAATCTCGGACACGATGCCAAATATTTTCGATGCGTTGAACACGGAACCGGCCGAAATGTATAAATCAGACGCTTTAAGATGCGACACATGCATTTTTGTACGATACTCAAGGTTAAATAATATTGCATAAATCTCTTTTTATAAATTATTACAAGCGAACTATTAAAATCTATTATTTGAACACTTATGAACACTGTTAAGTTTGCTTTATATATATTGGCACTGACATGTCATTATTTAAAATTTTTACATACATTTTTTGCAATTTATGAAAGATATTGAAGCAATTCTTTGATTGTAGATTATAAAAAATAATTGTGAATTTATTGGCCATAAAATATATTGCAAAATAATTCTAAAATATTCGTGATAGATTGAATTAAACTTTTATGAAACATTTCGAATAAAAATATTCATATAATACTTTCTCAGATTTTAGTAGTATTTTTAAAATTTATTTTACAAATCTTTATAACATACTGTTACAAAGTATCTCATTAAATAATTTTAAATTACTTTTATCAAATGTTTCAAAAATATCACTTTTGTAATATTTTGTAATGAAAGTTGGAAACGATTCAGAACGTATTCAGAGAATTTGATAATTTTTCGGATAAAATATTTTGAATTATTAACCAAAAAGCTTTTAAATTAATTTTGAAATACTTCATAAAACTTGCACGTCGCTGGGCGGCAATGAGATTCTCCGTTATGCACTCGAACGGTCCTGCCAAGTTTGCTTAAGAGACCTTAATAAGAACGTACATTTCTTACTAAAAATATTTTATAGAAAGATCATGTCCGCTCAATTTGAGAATTACAATGTAGCCCTTTTCACGGGAAAGTTATTAACTCGACTTTTCTTTCGAATCGTAGGCGCTTTCTATTTTATAAAAATATCGTTAATTATTCCACGAAATATTTTATACCATATTGACGTTTCAGAAATTTCGCGAAATACCAGGGGAACACACTCGAAAGATATTACAAGAGCAATATTTCGGAAATGTATTTAAAAATGACGTTTCAAAGAACTATTGCCACGGGACATTTTAATATTATTCCGATATTTTTTTTCAAAATTCCCGCAATTATCTGAAAAGTATTTTTGAACCATAAAAGGGGCGTGCTCGATGACCTCGAGGGCGGCGAGAATACGACAATGCACGACAAAATCGTGCTTTTCGCGCGCTCAGATCGACATATGTCTTGGAATTCAGACGCCACGGAACAGATCGGAGGGTTGGACTCGCGCCGAGCCCGTGGAAACCCTCGGACAGACCACGGGTCCCCGGCTATTGCGCGCTATTTTTCGCGACTGGCGCGTGCGCATTATCTTCGCCCGAAATCGTCGTCCGGCTTTTCCTCGTTAAAGCACGTAACACGTATACGATAGGTTATACGCATATAATGCGTGAATTACCATGAGAACAAAGAAGAAAGAAAGTAAGCACACTGCCCATCCGGTTTCATTAAACGGCTCAAGGTTCTGGATAAAAGCCAAGCGTAAGAACAAAAAAAGAAACAGAAAAAAGTGAAGGGCAATACACCGAGTAATTGCATCGGTTCGGAAAACCCGACAGGAATCGAACGCTGGCTTCTCGAGCGGAACTTCGCGCGCTGCAGTTAATAAACAATATACCCTATACGTGTATTTGTCAAATATACGCACATGCGCTCACGGCACACACACACGGGGGGGGGGGTGTTATTGCTACTCCCACTTCCCAAAATTCCTAAATCTCTTTTACCGAGCTTGCTGAGCTTTCGGCATCACTCGATCGGTGCAGGAACGCTCGTTTGTCATTCAGGGGCGTAGGCCAGAACGTTGGACTAGACTTAGCAGGCCGAAAATCGGACGATTTGATATATCTCAGGTGGGGGGGGGGTGGGGGGCTTCGACCGTCGAGCGCTTCCTCGACCGTACATACACGTATACGTAGGTAGATATACGTAGCTACGCCGGAGGAGAGCCCAACACCTGCCGACGAAGCGGGCGAGCGCGAGCTCGCCTCCGTGGGTCGAATTAGAATTTGTAACGCGAGACGCGCGTGCGTGACGCGCCCTATTAGCGTGAGCGCGTGCGTGGCTCTCGCCGGGGTCCGTGGAGGAGGACGGCGGCGGGGGGAGGGAGGGGGGGGAACCGTTCCCGAAGAGAGCAAGCCATTAGCGAGATTGAAAAGCCCCCGCGCGCGCGCGCGCGTCTGTTTATCCGATGGACGCGCGCCTGTATATGTGTATAATATATACATATTAATATAGGTATTATAAGAGGAGAGGCTTGCGCAGGGGTCGAGAAACGCGTGACCACCGGGCCGGAGGGGTGCGAGAGCGCGCGCGCGCGCGTCGAACTCCCCCCACCCCCCGGCAAAGCGTGCGTCTTTTCCAAGAGGGGGGGGGTGGTGGCGGGGAGGTTGGGAGGAGCGCTCGATAGTCGGGGTCTTGCCGACGAGCCATCTGCCTCGTCGTCGTCATCCCCGTTCTTCGTCGTCGCGTACGTGCGCGCGTATGAAGCGCGCGGCAACTGCCTTGGACCGTCGATGCCTTCCTCGCCCCTCCCCCCCCCGCATTGCGCGCACCGTACGCAGCGCCGTCGCGAAAGCGAGGCCTCGTCGGGAAATTGCCGCGCGCGCTCCGTCAACGTGGAGGCGAGATCGATTTGACGCTCGACGGCCGAAAAGCGCAGGTCGCGTGCGTCGTGAATGTTGTCAGGATGAAAATCGAACGCACGTATGGTTGGCTTTTCTGATTTTCGATTTCTCCGATGACAATTGGCGGATGGATACGTCGGAATGCAAGAGGAAGGCTTCAACGTGGCCGCCCTTGTTAACCCATAAAGCTCGAGCAAGGTTATTTAATTTTATGAAAATTGGCCAGTACAACACTTTTTTGACAGTTTGTAGTAGCAATGTCGGTATCCTGTCACTAAAATTTCATGCTCCATCGGGTCCTGGTCTTTCGACGTCTATTTTTATCCATCGTCCCCTTCTAATGGATGAGAAAATAGGTGGTTAAATCAAGAAAAATATCAAAGAAATTATTGGTCGAACCTGGTAAAAATAATTGCTTCTTGTTTGTTTGTTATCATTTGAACAAACTGTATGCTCGCCACGCAATATAAGTTTCGTATTGAAATTTTAAAACATATTTAGTGAAAAGTCTCAAAATAGAAACGTATAATGTTAAGATTTGTCGCTGGTCAACTTCCCTTCTTCATCGGCAGAATATATTATAGTAAATCTTTAATAAGCCATTACTCTCGGTGTGCGGAATCGTTTAAAATTTTTTCCGCTTGACGATACCCGTATCGACGAGCACGTCGTTTACATACACAGATATATTATTGCGTTTTATTGCGTGAAAAGTGTCGCGACACTCTAAAGTCGCGATTATCATGCGTGGCTGACGCGCAGCGACGGGCTTATGATATATATATATATATATATATATATATATATATATATATATATATATATATAGTACGGGGCGTCGAACCGATGCCATTATACTAGGGGGGATCCATTGAGGAGCTCTCTCGACGAGCGGTGGAATCTTTGATTTAGCGTGGGCAGGGGTGAGGCGGAGAGGGGCGGAAATCCGTTGAAACGACTGTTTGAAAGGTGTGAAGCGTTCTTCTGCATTCGACAATGGATACGAGCAGACTATACGGCATAGCATATGATAATAAATGCAATTGTCCATAATGTAATATATCGTACTTAAAACTATATATATATATATATATATATATATATATATATATATATATATATATGTATGTATATATATATGTATTTTACATATATATGCCCAGATCAATCATTACCTTAGTATTTTGGAAAATATACGATGCTCGCCCAAATGCACCTTTACCACTGCACGTGTATATAATCTAATTATATATACATACAAGGCAACGATAAATAGCCCATATACTCGCGCCTATCTCTTTGTTCTGTGATGAAACTGTACATATATATAATAAATATATATAGACCAAATCGCCCCCTTTATTTTTCAGAGAGCCAAAGGCGTTCTCGCTCGTGTCTCGTGCGCGTCTATTTCTAAAGCTCGGCCGACCGTCTCGCATTCTTGCGTGTTTCGGGAGCCCCTGGTACATTATAATATACGCGCCTGGATATGTATATATATGTATATATATATATATATATATATATATATATATATATATATATATACCAGCTCGGCCGCGGCGCGGCGACACAAAGGCCTTTAAAACGAACAGCACGTGCCGTAAGGGCCCGATGTTGATGTTTTTTTTCCTCTTTCGAAAAACCTTAAATCCCCCCCCCCTCCTCGCTCTCTTCCCTCTTCTGAGCGATATATGTCGTTGTCGTCGCGCGCCGAGTAGGGCGGAACGAGGAAGCCGGACGATTTCCCCCCCCCCTTTTTCTTCTATCTGCCCTCCCTAGTTTTCTCCAAAAATAATATATATATATATATATATATATATATATATATATAGTTGCAACCTCATCATTATGGTATCTTTTTGAACTTTAAAGCCTGAAATAACAAGATCACTGCCGTTTATGGGTTTCGTCTAATTATCATCCTCGTGCTCACTTCGAATTGCCACCGAAAGTAGGATTATTCTGAATATAACCAGTAATGCGTTGAAAGTGACACCGCCAATCGTCCGAAATTGTTGGTATAACTTACGTCATTATAAGACCTCGTCGCTTTTATTTTTCTGTAGAATCTCTTCGTTTTGATTTTCCATTTAGAACTTCTGAATTCGAAGATTTTGATATCAGTTATTCGAAATTTAACAGAAATGTCATCCAGTATCTATAATATCCTGTTGTATTGGATTAAAAACAAGAGAATTTATGTAGTGTCTTACATTTAGTATGATTTTAAACAAAGAGATTCAATGGCGCTGCTATTTAAACCGCCTTATAATCGTTTGTTAATCCAAAAAGGTGATGAAATAAGTTGAGCTCTTTCAGATTTCACATTCTTCTATCACGTAATCGTTAAAAGAAAATTACAAGCATATATTGAATGAAAATAATTGAAATTTCGAAACTGGAACGAAAGCAGCTGAAGTCGAATAAAAATTAAATCTGCGCAGAGTTTTAAGCGTGCAAAAGTCCGTGACTTATTAGAATTTCATAATTATGTACCTGTTTCTGCTTTGATACTTTTATTTTTTATTTGATGCAATAAAAATTGTTTTACCGGAATTTTATAGTATATTTGCATGGGATTAACGTTATCAGATAAACAAAATATTCCGATTAATAATAAATTACGGCCGATACACCTTATCTTCAATACTTCATTTTTCAAAGTTAAACAAGACTTAACAGCCGCAAAAGGTAATAAAAAAAAGAACAGCTGTTCTAAGTAAGTAAAATCGTTGCGGCGCTCGCGCGCAACGGGTGCGCAAGTGCGCCTCTAATTTTAAATAAAATTATTGTCACGCAAAACTATGCAAATTCTTTAACGGATACAGCCCTGTATCGTAGAAAACAATCTTCCCATCATGAAATTGAAAAGAAAAAAAATCCTTTAGGCAGCGGCGCGAACCAGCGCTAAGATAAGCCTTAAGAAGATGTATCCTTGCATTGTACGTCAGCGGGCCACCCCAAACCCCCTCGCGCAAAGAGCGAGCGCGAGCGCCAAAAGGGGTTTCCCCATGAAACGGTTGTATCGTAAACACGCACACCGATGCCGCATCCTCAAAGATGCACCGCGCGCGCGAGCGCCCCATCAGATTTGCGGTCACCGGGCTCATAATGGCTCTCGGCAGCGGCGCACCACCGCCAACAATCGCTCGCGCTTGCTGCATATCTATATATATATATATATATATATATATATATATATATATATATATATATATATATATATATATATATATATACACATATATATGTATAGGTGTGTAAGTCCACTCGAAAAAGCATCGGTGCGCGCGCGCGCGCGCGAAGAAAAAAGATTTAAGAAGCGTGAAGCAAAGAAGCGGGGCACCCGAGAAATCAGTGGGCAGGAGCGAGGAGGGGGCATTTATATATTAGGAGCCGGTACATATATATATCCATACGCGTTTCTCGGAAACTAGGTCCAAGATCAAGCAACCCTCCTAGGCAGATGCAAAATCATAGCGCCGAGCGAGCGCGCACGTGTATAAAGGAGGGATTGCAGGGGGGGGGGGATCGACGACCCACCTGTCCATACACTTATTCTTCATCTTTTTCTTCGTCTTCTTCTCTGCCCTTTCAATGAGGTCTCCCCCGAGCGCGCGCGCGCTTTCTTCGGTGACGCGACCGCGCCACTCGCGCAGCAGTCGCGCGACGCGTGCGCCTTCGGCGTAAATATATATATATATATATACATCGTATACACAGCATCGGATTTTACGCAGCAGCCGCCGGTGCGCGCTGCGGCACCACCGCGGCGTAAGCGAGGTGACGAGCGCGCGCGCGCGTTCGGACATGTATAAGCGCGCGCGGTGACAAAGGATCCCGGTCGGGGTCTCCTTTGTCGGGGGGGGGGGGGACTTTTCTCCCATTTTTCTCCCCGATGGACCGAGCATTTTCCCTTTTGTAAAACGGCCCTCGATACGTATACGGAGGCGCTATTCATGCCCCAGGGCTTCTCCCCATTCTGTCGCGAGAGCGCTGGTGGTGGTGGTGGTGCTGGTAGTAGTTGTAGTAGTAGCAGGCCCCCGAAAACGTATTGCCCCGCTGGGGCTGCTGGCGTGCGCGCGCGCCAGCCAAGAAGCAAGTGCGGAACGCCTTGCGCAAACGCCCGGAGAAAAGAGAGAGGGGCAGCGGGACCGGTGCGCGGAGGAGAGAAAGAGAACGGGCACAAGTGTATGTGCCGATCGGTTTGGTCACGGTTGGAGGAGGGGGGGGGGGTTTCTTTCGATCGGAGCACCTCGCAGGTATATACATAACGGCGCAACCGTTCTTCCTCTTCCTTGCCTCTTTCTCTCTCTCTCTCTCTCTCTCTTCCTTGGCTCCGGATTTTTGAATTTTTTCGCCCTTTCCTTTTGGAGGTGGAGGGAGCGCCTTCCCGTATGCCCTGCGCGCACGATTCCGACGCGGTGCCCTTTCGCTCCCGGGACATTATGTCGGCCGCAATGCGATTGATATTTTTTTTTTTGTCCTCGGGGCTGCCGCCCGTGCTCACCGCGGTGGTGCGATCTTTAAAACGCCGCGATATACGGACGGATATACTGAATTCGAACGCGTCTAAGGAAATTCAATTACGGACTGTCGTTGCTGTAAGCTTGTCTGAATTTTGTACGGATGCGGGATCTGAATTTTTCGCGTCTAGCCAAAGAATATCTCTGTATTGATAGGGTAGTATTTGTAATGAACGAATGGACGAAAATTTATGAATATTTTTAACATAATCGATTACTTTGCTGGAATGTAAAATCGATCGTGGAAGGCATGGCTGATTATGTGCGAGTTACACTGTCATAAACTCTTACTTTGGAGAGTAACTTTCAAACGGAAGAAAAAAAGCCAGCCTCTGTAGATAATGATGAGTAATGCGTGTTTATTGGTACAATACGTTTTTTTACAACAAAAAAATCTAATTAAAAGAAATGTTTTTTTTTCATGACGAGTTCCATCTGGATGGCGACCTTTGGTGAATTCAAACCAATTCAAACATCTCGATTATTCTTTGGAAACAACGATATACCTTTTAAAAAAAGCTCAATATAGTATTCAATTTTGAAAAAAGTAACAAAACAGTTATTTAATCCGCGTATGCTTGTATTGAATTGTTCTTGGCAAACATGTAACACAAAAAATCAATTTTCGGAAAATATCGGTAATCAAAAAAATTGATTGCCGGAAAAATTTATTGGCAACGATTAGGCACATCGATTTAAAAGTTGTTTCTTCCATTTCCTTACTTATTTATTACTAAAAATGAATGATTTCGCAAAAAGAATGGATATAGATCAAAAGATGATTAGCATTGATCAAAGAATTTTTCTAATTTTTTGGATTCTTGCATTGCATTATTTTTTAAAAAATTAAAAAATCGTTCTGACATTTTTACAACTTTAGATACATTTTTTTCCAATTCTGAAAATATCTATTACATAAATATCAAAGGTTTACTTTCAAAAATAAAAGTAAAAAATTATATTAAATTTTAATAGCAGAAATTTGCGGTGATTTCCGTGTGAAACCCGAACTTATAAAAAAAAATTAACAAGCAAAAAGTGATTGAAAATTAGCTGAAAAATACGTGTGAAAATATTCAGAGTATTATGGACGATTTCTTTAATTTTTCAACAACAAAAAAATGGTCAAATGAAAGAAAATGAAAAATTGCTAAAAAATTTTTTCGATCAAATTCACAGGAAGCCTTTGATTATTTCATATCATGTTTTGTGTTAGAAATTTTTTTTAGAATTTTGAATTTTTAAATGTTCCGGAAAAAGGGCAATATTTACCCATTAAATTTTTGCTTCCTAGCGTCATATTAAGGGCCACCATGACTTTATTGAATTTCGGTTCTATAAAATGTTAAGGATTAGTGCCTGCATACAGAGCATTTCTTATTTTTGAGTCAATGTAAAGTAATTGGAATAAAAATATTTTTTTGACCAATTCTTACTGTTCCCCAATAAATATCCAAATGCCTGTTCCTGTAAATATAAAAGTCCAGAAGTTATGTTATTGTATCATAAAAAACGTTAAACACCGTAATGAAACCAGCAATTCTCGCAAAAGCGTATATATAAGACTAAAGGTGTAAGATGCGTCGTTTTCACAGAAAAATGATTTGTATCTAATGGACACGTCCTATCTTTTAATCAGACGGAAGAAGACGAAGAGAATCGTCATCGGTGACGATATTTATTCGTCGTAAACATATCGGCGAATTGGCCATTTAACCTATCCCCTCTAGCCTTTGGGTTCGAAATCAAAGAAAAAACAAAGGAACAGAAAGCAACTGTCACGCTCGGCCCATCGATTAACCCTCCGCGCCGATCGTTCTCGAAACACCACGTTCGAAACGTATTATTTTTCCCTGAAAACCCTTCGCCGCGTCTTAACGACAATCTCGATCGACCGATCTTTCGTCGGTCGCGCGTTAACTTTTCGATCGTGCTATTCCTCCTCCCCCCCCCCACAACTTTTGTACGTTATTATTAGAGGCGAACGATCGCCCCCAGTGGAGCCCTCTCGACTTTTACAATCCTATCATCGAAGAAGGCCCCACTGTAACGTGTGTCGCTTCACGACAGGAGGCGAGGTATATATTGAAACATAAATTTCGACCCGCTCGTTCGTGGAAGCGCGAGATTTGTGTAAGAGACGCGCGGCCCTCGTCTCGATTGCATATCTTGCTTCCGTCTAAGAATTCGTCAAGAGTAAACGCGCATCGTCCAGTGTCGTAGAGACTTGTAATGGGACCAGCTGCTTCGCTGTGTGTGTGTGTGTGTGTGTGTGTGTGTGTGTGCGCGCGGCGAATATTACGGGCTCTTTAAGGAAACGATAAGTGCCACATAAGCGAGTGCACGATAAAGCATCCATCATCGGCGTTAGGAGCCGCGGCCCTCTATCCTCATCCCGACTCTCGAGTGTTGCACAGTATATCTCGTGTACGCAGGAGAGCGCACAGAGTGCATCTATTTTCGTGTACGTATCCTCGACACCCGGAAGCCGGTCTAAATTTAGAAGCGAGACAGGAGCCTCTCCGCTCCTGCAGCACGCGCCATCCGCTCCCCTCCTTTCGCTCTCTCTCTCTCTCTCTCTCTCTCTCTCCCTCCATGCGTCTCGCCAAGTGGTCAATCAATCCGGCGCGCGACTGCCACCGCCTCCTCCCCGATTTCCGCCGTCGCGCCGCTGCTTCAGTTCCTCTATACTGTGTAGTAATATACATGCACGTGCTCGAGACGAGGGAAAAAAAATTTATATATATATATATATATATATATATATGGCATACGCATATATCTAGGCCTTTGCTCGAGGAGGAGGAGGAGAGGAAGGAGAACGACGAGGAGAAGGAAGAGGGACGCATCACGCGGGGGTTGTCGCGCGCTTGTATATTATAACGCAAGGAGACCGAAGCGCCGCGCCGTCGAGGGGAGCCCTCCGCAAGGGTCTACCATACTAATGCATACTAATACTGCTGCTCCACGTGTCTCCCCGTTAACGAGCGCGCGCGCGCGCGCGTGCCGGAAGTGACCGCATCGTCAGCCGGCTCGCGGTATATAGGTAGATATACATATATATATATATATATATATATATATATATATATATATATATGCAGATAGCTGGAGCCGAGATTGCCCCCGTGCACGCAGGCGTCGCAGCTTCTCTTCGCGCTGTATACCATATATATCGGTATACATAGGTATATATAGGTATTGCAGGGTAGAGAAGAGGGCGGCGAAAGGGTTACCGAGGGGCGATACGCACCTACTACGAGTTTGCGCTCTCTCTTACTCTCTCTCTCTCTCTCTCTCTCTCTCTCGCTGTGTCTATATATATATATATATATATATATATATATATATATATATATATATATACGTACATTGTGTATATATATAAGGGCTAACGGCTTAAGCATCTGCTCGGGCGCAGATGCATTGTGCTGCTGTGGGGGTCGAGGGGCGGGGGGAGGAGGAGGAAAGAGTGAGCGACGGGCTTTAAAATACCTCTCTCTCGAGACCCGGGGGCGTTCACGCGATCGTTGGAAAGAAAATGTAAATATATATATATATATATATATATATATATATATATATATATATAGGGGAATTATGATACTTTAAAGGGGGTGGGGCGCGATTCGGACACGCGGCGGCGCCTTTTCACTTGATCGACGCGTCTTTTTTTTCAGTCGATCGAGGAGGGCTCGCGCGATGCGTCTGGCTGTCCGGTATTTGGTTTCGACGGTGTTCGAGGAGGCGCGCGCGTGGCACTTGGCCGTCGGGCTCGCGCCCCGCTTATGTCGCTTTCACGCTGGCGCGGACGTGTCGATAAATCACGAGGCACCGAGAGTCAGTCGGTCAATTTGTGGAATTCAGAATTGGGAGATGGTGCCGATATCGTCGAAGCGGCTCCCTCGCTTCTAGGGCAAAAAGATGATTTCGTTAGGGAGCCGTCGGTAACGCAAGACTAGTGCAACTGTCCAGTTTTTGAGAGTAAAGCCGATTCGCAGGAGAAAAAGTTCGAGACCGAGACTTGTTCACACGCACGAGTATATTAACTGCACGATATAATTTGAAATCATTCATAAATTCGTAACTTAAAGGCTGCGGATTACTACAAATCATATATAAAACATTTTTTGTCTTGATTAGTTACTCTTATATTTACTAATAAATATACGTTCCCTAATCAATGATCTCAAACCTACGATACAATTAGTTACTTTAATATGATAAAAAATTGCTGATCAAATTGTAAAATTAAAGAAAATAACCCATTTTTTTACTTTTTTCTCAAGTTTTTTTATACACAAGCAATTGGATTTGCTTAACTTCGACATGAAAAAAGAAATGGTCGATGTAAAAATTCAGAAGTTTTTGGTTTATCTTTGCCAATTGTTCGCCTGCTTTTCGAATTATGGAAGAGTTTTAGCGCGGAATTATTCTTTTGTTGTTCTTGCGCAACGCCAAGCGCCAAAATCCTCCGCCCCATCCGGCGTGCCTGTATATATATATATGCTCCCCGCGTACGTAGTATATAGCGTTATTTTGTCATTTTAATGAGGCGAACTATTATAATCAGAGCGCGACAATGCACGACACACGCATTTTATAATATACCCAACCTCATTATTATACTGTATAAATATAATCGATTCGAGCCCCGTCCCTTTTTAACCAGTTTTCAAACCCGTCGCTCTTCTCTCACTCTCTCTCTCTCTCTCTCTCTCTCTCTCTCTCTCTCTTTCTCTCGATCCCTCGCCTTTCTCGCTCCCCTCCCCTGCGGACCGGCATATCTATATCTATACATATATATTGTGACGATGACGACGAGGATGTTATAGCGCGCGCCATCAGGCGTCGGCAGCCGCTGAGCGCTTGCGTTTGCTTTCACCGTGTGCGGCGGGTGTCAGCGCGGCACGCGTCGTCCGCGCTTTTTTGAAATTTACCCTCCTCTCTTTCTGTAACTCCCCGCGCGCGCGCGCGCGGCATCTCCTCCGCCTCCGGCCCCGGCCGGCCGCTGCGGCGGCAGCGCCAGCAGCAGATCGCATCTACGAAAACGCAGGAGCGCGCGCGCGCGCGCACTCACAGGAGCCGTACGAATACGGCAGTTACAAAAGGCTCGAGCTCGCGCGCCTATGGCTTTTCATTCGTTACGTGTTCGGATCTGTGCTCGTGTATGATTGTTCGCGTATGTATATACACACGCAGGCACATATGTAGATACCTATACATTGACGTATACGCAGGCAGTCGGGTAATACCCCACTCGTCGCTCCCCATGTGCGTTTGCTTTTCGATTAATACGACCGTTGGACCAACTCTCCCGTCGCAAGCAGCGGAAGCGCGCGCGTCTATATATATATATATATATATATATATATATATATATATATATATATATATATAATACAGAAACACGCATCTGCATGGGGCATCGGAGGGACGGATTTTGGTCCAGCGGTGCGCAGATGACTATAGACCGGTGTGGTGGCGAGATTACATTTGCCGCGTGCATATGCGCTCGTAAGTGCTGTATAGCAAAATCAAATGTCCTTCAGGGACATTAGATTGCCTCTGCGGTCACCCCCACCCCCCGCCCCTTCGTCAGACTGCACGCGGAGTATATGCCGTTTATTTGGCATCGACACGTATAATACACACACTGCGACACTTGAGTAAGTGTTCTATTGCACTTTATATATATATATACAAAAGCGCTGAGCGCAATTTTAGCGGCAATGTTCATGGAAGAAGTGCCATGGTCCTTTGTATATAATTATATAACCGATTATCTATCTCCTGATGGAGAGCTGGTGAACTTGGTCATTTTCAAAAATCTTCATTGAGCTAAGAATTCATTATCATTTCGCTTTATAAAACAGGGACGTAATTATTCATTCAACATTAATAATTTTATAATGTTTCGTATCTATGTTCTCGGATTTTTTGCAGTACAAACAGAACTATGATAATTTATATAGTTGTTATATTATTCCATATAGAAGTTATTCTGACCTTATTTAACTGAAGATTGAAACTTTCATATGATTTCATATGCGGTTTTCAATTAAAAATAAAAATTTTTTGTTATGATGCTACAATTCTCCAATAAGTTTTTGTCATCAGAATGACATGTTAGGTGGAGGCTGGTCAAGGGTTGGAGAAATTCTTTTGCTACATGAACATGACTAAAAAGTTTTATTCTATGATTTTAATCAATTCACGCTTAAAATAGTGTGAAAAATACTTTTTTTTCAATGTTCAGAGTGGAATGAAACTTTTTATCTCCATATGTAAGTGTTTTTTAAAATCAAATTATGTTTATAATATTTAATTGACACCCTGTGAGCAGATTTTTTATGTGCCTAAAATACTATGAAACACAACGTGTTTAAATGAGCTTTTACAGCCTAATACGAGGGTGAAAAATTGAATTTTACGCTTGCCTTTGCAATTAAAATAGCTTGGGCATATACGTTGGGTATCCCTTATGTCACAGTGATGTAAATTTACATTATAATCCCATTTTGCACAATATATGCTATATGTTATCGCATTCTGAATATTGAATGGTTAATAAAGTTTTGTATTTCAAAAAGGACAATGAGAGAAATATTTCGGATTATCTAGAAAATATTTTCTTAAATTGAGAAAACCTTTTGATTCGCACAATATATTCCAGAAAACATTTACACGACATAATATCTAGGATATATTTCTTTTTCTCCGGTGCTAAAAAGCCCGACCGTGCGCCCCATATCGAGCGCTCGCAGCGACAGATTTTACGAAAAGCCCCGATAAAATAAATGATGGCTTTACAACGTTTCCACCTGCTCCTGGAGTTCTGCCACGGGCCTACTACAACCGGACCCCTGGGCGACAATTCGGCATTCAATGCTCCTATTCGAGTATCCAGGGAGGGGTGAGCTGCAGCCCAGTGCATGAAAATACGCGGCGCACAAAGCATTATCACCATACTGCGCGCTTTTAGCGCACTCGTAGAACCAACGTGCGTGCCGTCGCCCTCTCCTGCCCCGTACCCCCCCCCCCTCTCCCAGCGCCCCTTAAACGCGCGTCTATTCGTCCTGCAAAAGAATCGAAGGAACGAGCGCGCAGATCGTGATCGCGCCGCCACGGGCCGCGCGTATCGAATTCTTAAACGGCGAGCTCTACGTCGACGTTTGCCCGCGACAATGTCATTATTATTATTATTATTATTATTATCATCATCATCATGTTACCGATCGCCCGGCCGAATATCTTCGCGTCGTAGTCTTCTACGCCTTTATTATCCCCTTCCCTCTAACGGAACGCGGTCGCGTTACGTAGCACTCGATGTAAATGAAAAAAAAATGAGGGCGAGTCCTTGCCCTCGAATACACGCGCGAAATCGGACGCGCGCCACGCGACACCTGGTGACGCTCTACCGTATATGATATATCTACGATGGGTCGAACAAAGCGGGGCGGGGGGAGAAGGGGAGCGGGAGTCGGAAGTTTTCCGGTAAGCGCGCACGCGCGCCTATAACGTCTTGAAGGCGCATGCGCGCGCAGTCCTCGACTCAATGGGCGAAAAATAAAGGCCGGGGTCCCGCCCACGCTCGTGTGGGGCACGCGCCGACTTGAACCCTCCGAGGGCGAGGCGCGAGTGTATATTCGTATGTACATGTATGCGTGTGTGCGTGAATATATATTGGGGATGCCGCAGAGGGAGTCTCCGCCACCATCATCGAGCCGCGCCGCTAAGGCGGAGGCTGAGGCACACCTGCCTCCGCCGTTCAATTGTGCCACACGCACACCCTCTCTCTCTCTCTCTCTCTCTCTCTCTCTCATTCCCCTATATATATAGTTCACAAAAACTAGTCGCGCGCGCTCTGAAAGTCTATCCGTATTATATATATATATCATGGAGGCTGCCACTGCAGCAGCCGCATCTGCGCCGAAATCGCGCTCGATAGGTTATTATTGGCGCTTCGGGTGGAGAAAGAGGGAGAGAGAGCGAGAAAGAGAAGAGAGAGTGGCGCGGCGGGGGGGGGGGTTGACATAGTAAAAGAGAGCGACGACGCGAGAGCATGTGCGCGCACGTGGAGGCATGTGCAGCGACGCGGCGGCGGCGGCGGCCTGCGTGCCGGTGCGCTCGCCCAGCCGATGTCGTTTGGGGTGCCGATGGACGTTACACAACATAAGGGCGGGCCGCCGCCACCGCGGTCGCCGTAGCGTCGCGACGAGGAGGCATCTGCCTCCGTCGGCACCCTTGTAGGCTCGAGGGGTAGCACACATCTCTCTCTCTCTCTCTCTCTCTCTCTCTCTCTCTATACGCATTATATCCGCACATTTTGTTTCCGCGGCGCGACCGAACGACGGACGCCCACTTCCTCGACCCCCGGCACCCGGTGCATCTTTCTTTCATATAAGAAGGCAAGAAGGCGAGGTCTTTAAGCAGAGTTCGGGGAGGTAGCTTGGAGGAAAAAGAGGGAGAGAGAGAGAGAGAGAGATATCCGGGAAGGGTGGCAATTCTGGATCTTATTATGTGTGTACTTCGTATAGATATATCGGGTTCTGTCCGCTTTCCTTACAGGCGCGCGCGCCTCGTTTACACATTATACACTCCTCTTTATCCGCGCGCACGCGCGCGCGCAGCTTTCTCCCATTGTTCGGCGATGGCATTTTTTTTTATCTGATTTCGCGACGAGTTTTTCGGGCGAGTTTTAGAAAGTACGCGCGCGTGCGTATGTATATACAATATACACACACATACACACATATATATATATATATATATATATATATATATATATATTCATGTATGTATATAGTATTACGTTGGACGGCAGAGGGAGGCGGAGAAAGAGAGTTCGTAAGAGGAGAAGTTCCCTCACCGTTTTTTTACGGGAATGCCAGATGCGTTAGTCCAGGCGAATTCACGAGATGAATGCGGGAGGCAAGGTCGCGTGCCTCTATATATATATATTATATATATATATATATATATATATATATATATATATATATATATTGTATAATACAAGCTTGGACCGCCGCCCAATTTCGCTTATGCGCGTTCGCGCCCGTTGAATCCGGGCCCTTGCGAGTCCGAGACGGTTATATGGTTTAGAGATTATTGGGATCGAAATTCTGGCGGTTTAGATTTAGACCCCCCCCCCCCGCCAACCACCTCAGCGGAATGCGGTCTTTCTAATTTTTTTTATTTTCATTCTTCTAATGTATTAGAATTCAAAAATTCCCCCCCTACATTATCATTAATTCACGGTTATATATATATATATATATATATATATATATATATATATATATATACGATATATATTCAATAAGTAGGCGAGCGAAATGCACAAAATTTGACGCATTTTTTAATTTACGACATATGCTTTTTCATGCTCAGTATGTATCTTTTTCAGACGCTCGCGCCATAAACACGGATAATTTTAGACTTGAGGAAGGTTATCAAAATGTTACGTAATATTCCCGTTGCATCGGTCGGTACATACACGGCCATACAGTAGTAGGCTGCATCATAAATCTCCGTAAATTTAATTGGATATTGCAAATAAACCGGGGAAGTACAATTTGTCGCCGCGTTCTTTCGATTTCATTAACCGCGGTAGAGTGCAAATTCTTCAATAAAAATCCAGCTAAAAGAAGTAAACCTTGAGCTTACCAGATCCCATGCCTCTAGGCCAATAATTGGGCTCAATATACTCGAAAAACCCATTCGATTACGTGAAAACTTTGACTCTCTTTTTTTTTGTTTTTTTTTTTCGTTAACCATACTCATAGTTTTTATTAAATCATTGAGATGTCTTTTTTCTGTACGTTACATTTTTGGTAATTTATACCACTTCCCCAATTTTCTTTTATGTTTCATTCTTTCAACTATCACAATTTTGCCGTTTTTTTGGTGCTATACGATTACGAAAAACGTTCGAATGTTTTTGATATGGTATAAAATAGGGATTTTAAAGCTACGACTTTACTTATTCAAAGATTGTTTTTATTTCTTCTTTATTCATCGATCTTCATAGAGCCTCCGGAGTATACATAACATATAGATACGCATATGTATATGAATGTGCTATGGCATATAACGAAAAGTTAAAGATTCAATGGAACTGAGCATAATTTATTAAAATTCAAAGATTCGACGCCTTTTACAGAATCAATAAACATTTGTCTTCAGATACAATGGTTCTTCCTATTATAATGGATCCAAAAGATCGGTGTTAAAAAAATATTAGTTCTAAAACTGTTACTTTAATTCTGCAGTGGTTCTGAAGATTTAATCGGCTAAACGCGATACAGCTGCAGCGAAGGAACACGCAGTATAAACGGATTACTAAACTTATAATAGAGTAATTGAAGATAGTAAATATATGCCTAATTCGTGAAAATCGGCAAATTTCTATACGCAGGTAAAAAAAAAAAGAAAACAAAGCAAAACAAATTTAAAAATCACACGACGAATCTTTGCTCATCGATGACGCTGAGCAATTGTCCGACTCGTGTGAGATACGCGCGCGTGCGGTGTATCCACACCCGACCCCGCGCGCACAATATCTCAATTTCGAAGCCGCAACCGCGAGAGGCCTCGGCGGCGATTCTTCGGGGCAGCCCGTCTGTGCGTGTGCGCGCGCGCGCATATTGAAGTCGCTTCGCGCCTCAACTACGACGAGCGCCATTATAAACGGGCATCGAATTAACATATTCATGAACTTATTTTTGTATATTTATGAAAAAAAAAAAAAACGTAGGCGGGGCGGGAGGGGGCACAGGGGGGGGGGAGAAGAAAAAAATAATAATAACGCAGCCTCGCTCGCGACGAGCGAGCGACAAAGGTATATGTAAAAAAAGTGCGGTATTCAAATAATCTCTCGGGGAGCGATCTCGGCGAGCTTTCGCCCAAGAATCTCGGTTGATCTTCTTTCTCTTTCTTCTTTTTTGTTGTCGTCGTTGCCGATGCTGCCGCTGCTGCTGCTACTGCTGCTGCTGCTGCTGCCGTATTCATACCTGTGTGGCCTTTCATAATGTTCGTCTTAAAATAAATTGTATCTGAAAAGTATCGGGGCGGCCAGAAGGTCCCTTATCGTGCCCTCGATATGTGTGTAATGTCATAACAGAAAATGCCCGCATTTGCTCGACGAAAACATGCTTTGTCGTTAAATGTATATTGTTTTATATGTAACGCGTGCGTATATAGAAAGATGTGTAGAATGCATACATAGAGAGAGGAAGAGAGAGAGATAGAGAGAGAGTGAGAGAGACAAGTATACTATTGGCAAAGAAAACATCCAACGCGTCTACGAAGGCATCGCTGCATGAACACAAAAATGGCAGACGTGGGTGCTCCGAGAGTACTGAGTGTATACGACGCGAACTTGTTTTTTTTTTTTTTTTTTTAAAAACAACTTTTTATACTTAATATATTTATTTAATGTTGTACTATATGTCGTATTATAATTTCATACAGTATATTAAAAAAAACGGAATTAACGTGATATAAATATTTTATTTACATTTTCATTAAACACATAATACAATTTAAAAAATTACATGAAAGTAATTAGTTAATTAAATTAATACTTCTCTCAATAATTTTAATGCGCGTATTATGCGATAAATAACTGTTTAATTTAATTTAATTTAATTTTTACGATTTGAGCCTATTCTTTATGATTTTTTTTTTGCCATTTCAATAGCACATAATGCATTTTAGCGGCTTCCGGTTCAGACTGTTAAAAACTGAAAATTAGTGTTAAAATTTACAAAAAAAAGGTGAAGTTATTAATAGCAGTTGCACCTTGCAAAACTCTTTCGATAACGTGGAAATAACGCATGATACTTTTTTTTTTTTGACAGAAGCTTAACTCTGTTATATAACATTTCTGTGTATACAGTACAGTGCACCGAACTTTTCATTCTTCAATAAAAATACGCATCGCGTCGACCGCCCCGCGCCGCCCGAAAAGCTCGCGCGCTCCTCCACCGAGCGAGCGCAGCACGCGTATACGTAATAATAATCGTGAATGATGTTAATAATCGCGCGCGTTTCGCGGCACCGCGCTTCTCACGCGCCCTTTTCGTCGTACCAAATTATTGTCGCATACACAGGCGTTCCCAGGCCCTCGAGCGGCCGCTCGAGCGTGCAAAGTCCCTCCCGAGCCCCTCAATACGAGGCGTACAAAACGCTATAGCTAATCGATCCGATCCCAAAGGCATTTGGGAGCTGCATATGTGTGTGTGTGTGTGTGTGTGTGTGTGTGTGTGTGTGTGTGTGTGTGTGTGTATGTGTTTGTATATAATACCCGAGGCATTACAAAGGTCGCAATTCACAGTCGCATTACCTCTGCCATTCGTTGGCCACTCTCTCGATGTTCATTATATCGAATATATATATATATATATATATATATATATATATATATATTCTCGAGCCCCCTGCCCTTGAAACAACTGGTGCTGCTGCTGCTGCTGCCGCCGCGCGCGCGCTAACGGATCTCGCGGATCTCCGCCAA
This sequence comes from Sycobia sp. Sy_11, assembly GCA_018907035.1. Taxonomy (NCBI): domain Eukaryota; kingdom Metazoa; phylum Arthropoda; class Insecta; order Hymenoptera; family Epichrysomallidae; genus Sycobia; species Sycobia sp. Sy_11. Next base: position 278,397 of record JACCIC010000209.1, read on the forward strand.
GAGTGGCGGACGGGCGGCGGGAGGGGGCGTCCGGTCGGATCGCGGGCACCGCGGGGAGGATCGTTTTGTGAATTGCGAGCGTCCTGGACGCGGCACCTGGGCGCACTCGAGCCGTGCCACGCAGAGATTTGCCAAAGCGACTACTCAGCCCTCCCTTTACACGAATATATACACACACAAACACACACACACACACACACACACACACACACACACACACACACACACACACACACACACACACACACACACACACACACACACATACCTATATCGGCACTCGGGCAAACATGTATATGTACATAAACGGCAGCCGTCAAATGAAAGGAAGCGGTAATTTCCGTTAATAATCTCGCGCGGCTCATTACCGCGGACTACTTGCAGCACTGTGTGTGTGTGTGTGCGCGCGCGCGCGTGCGTGTGTGCGTCACTGCTGTGCAGAAATTTCATTGAGGATCCGCGGCGACCAAGAGAAAAAATAGGGCCGGTGCGTAATACCTTAAAGTCCCTGGAGGGTAATTATTCAATGCGAACAGGTGCGAAAATCAAGGATTTGAATCGCGAGTACGAAGAGACAGAATTATTGAGAACCCTCCCTCTCCTCACGCTCGTCCACGGCCTCTTATGCGCGCGAACGAAAGTCATTTGCACGAATGCGCGCAATTTGATTTTTTAATCGGATCCGGACGAAACATCGGTTTATTTAGACGGTAAGTATATAGTAAATATATCTATATTAATTAATAATAATATCTTTTGGCGGCAACTGGCCCATATTATTCTGAATTTTCTACTTAAGTAAAATATGCAATGTGAGTTGAAATCTCGTACACTATGAAAAGAGAAGTACGTAAACAACAATTGTTCCTTTCACACTTAATGGATCAAATGGTGTAAAAACTGACAATTAGTTGTTATACATCGAACGTATTAATTCTATCAAGTTTTATTATAACCATATTTATATTTATTTGAATATGTTAGATTTTCGTTTCAATCAAGAAAAACTACATATTCGATCTATTTAATTACAAATTGACAATAATGCAAATAAGACATTTATTAAAAAAAATTTATAATGACAATGAAATTGGTCGCCTATAGAAATTCATTTTGATTGGAGCGATTCCTACAGAAATTCGTTTTCACGAATTTTTTGTACCTAGTCGGTGGAAACAGGAAATTGTGGACATTAAAAAACCAGAAAACGTGGATAAAAACTTAAAAAATGTATAGTTGGCTGGCGATTCTGCCACCAGAACCCATTTAAGCCAAAATCCCGAAATTTATTTTTAGAGATTTTTTGACAAGTAATCGTGAGAAATGAAAAATCGAGTCCACGAAGTTTCGAGATCCGAAAGTATATAGCGGCTAGAAAAAAAAAAACAATAAACGAATTTTATCGATTTTTATCCACCCAGGATTGATTGGGCTAAAATTCTTTTTCACATGACACACACGAGCGAGCTAAGATTCTCAGACGGTGGATTCAGCGATTTGGCCGATAATGAAAGTACAAGACTTCTTTCTCTGACTAATTGATCCTAAATATTTTCCAAACGCAATGACACAAGATACGCTTAATCTAAACTGAATATAAAATTCGACCAAATATCGAAGGCTATTGTAATAGATTCGTTTCGGAGATGTGCGTGCCAGGTTACAAATGGCCGAGATTGGTCGTCGATTGGCCGAGCCGAAATGCTTCACATGCGCATTATATACCATTCCAGGGACAATCGGGCGCGCGATAAAATAATTGCGCAACCGATAACGCGCCAAGTCGAATGAATCACTCGAAAACATTCATCGCTACGATGTGAATCCCATCTCACCGGGCACAATCTTTTTTTCCTTTCACGAGCCAAAACTGCCACAGCCCATCTCATACGGCTCCTCTACGTAATCTGTAATTTAAATGTAGCGACTTACAAGGGATCCTTATCCGAGTGTATATATATATATATATATATATATATATATATATATATATATATATATACATCGAGATAGCTCGTCGTCTCGCGCACCGTCTGGAGATCTATGCTAATGTGAGACGATCGGGAGCGCTCGTACGGACACTAATCGCGCCGTCTCGGGCGACGCACGAAATTTCCAACTGAAAGGCAAATAAGCGCCATAAATAAATCATCGGGTGCGCGGTGGCAGCTGCCCCCACCCCCGCTCCTTTTGAGGTGCAAAGTCGTAACGATTCGGGCCGCGCACATACGCATACATACACTGTAAGTATGTTCGGTATCGCGGACGCGGGCTGAATGGCATTGTCGCTTCCTTCGCGGTTGGCGCTTTTGTTGCGCGCGCGCGCGCGCATGTAGTATAATATAAGTGAGATTGCTCGCGCCTCTTACGCGCGTGCACCTTTTCGAGCGTATCCCTCCCCCCACCCACCCCGGCTCCCTCTAATTCTCCGCTCTAATGCTATATCAGAAATGACGTATTCCCGAGTCCTCGCAACGGCGCAAAGGCGAGCGACGGTGGCCGCCTAGAGTCATAGAGACCGAGAGAGAGAGAGAGAGAGAGAGAGAGAGAGAGAGAGAGAGAGAGAGAGAGAGAGAGTCTTTAGCGGTCTGCGCCTTATAATCCCATTGGACACGGAGAGGACAGCGGTAGTCCAGTGCCATAAGGCTTCCGACTCGTTTTCTCGCCGCGCGCACGTTATTGTAGTCCCTTCTCCTCCCCCCCCCCGGTGGAATTTACTGCGCTTTATCGGATTTATTCGATTCTTGCCCTCCAGTGCGGTTTCGTATGCGCACGTGTCCTTACGCGAACGTGCGCGCGCGCGTGGGTGCGCGCGTGCAGGTCTATTTGTGTGTGCGTGCGTGTACGCGCGCGAGCTCGCGCGCGTAATCGCGAGAGCCGTTGCGATTTGCTCGTTTTGTCCCTCGACGGACCGTTTACTCATATAACTTTTTCGCCCCGGTCGATTGAAATTTTTTCCGTTACATATCGACAGGCCGTGCGGGCCGATAGCGTTATTTATGTCCGGATTTAAGGGATTTTTGAGGCTTTCCCTTCTGCCCCTTCCCTCCCCCCCAACCCCACCTATCGTATCGCGGGTTCGCCAATTCGTCAGGCCTTTCGTTAACGCGGCAATCGAAGATTGCGCCTTGCAACTTTAATATTAAAACCGTAAGATATCGTGGCCTGATTCCAAATTTTCAGAGTTATATATGCACCTAAGATTAATTTGAAGTATTTCTATATATCACTGCAGGAAGAATAATTTTTTAGGCTAAAAATTACAATAGTATATTGATCGTGGACTGTAAAAAATCGTTCAGAAGTAAAAGAGAAATGACAACTTTTGTGATAAAATTTACAATGTCAACGTTAAATTTCCTAAATGTTCGCGCATAGCAATTTCTAAAAATGTGGAAATTATTTAAAAATTTTCTTTACAGTCATTTCCTAAATTACTATACACTATATTAATTTTTTCAATTCGCAAAGAGTAAGAAGTTATAAATATTTTCGTGAAAACGACACGCTCGTTCAATTCTAATTGCGCCATACGCAATTCACCTTCGTAAAATCAGTTACATCGCGAACAAAGACGGAATAAGAACACAGAAGAGATTAGCGGTCGACGGTGCTGACGCGCTCTCCCGAATTTACGATGCGAATTCAGTAGAAAAAGTCGTTCGATTTACACGCGAGCAGCGCAGGTAATACTACGAATTTCGTGAGAAGGGGAGAGAGAGAGGGAGAGAGAAAGTCGATCTATCTCCTACATTATCGCCATCTAAAATTACTCTCGTACGGGCACCGCTGGCCTACGATCCAGGTGAGCGGCGTCTCTTACGAGTGATTGAGCGCGGAATATAACGCAAGGGTCGGCAAGTTTATGTTGTTTTTACACGTGGCGTAGGCACTCGCTCATTGCTAAGAGAGAGATAGGAAGAGAGAGAGAGAGAGAGAGAGAGAGAAGAGGAGAGAGAGAGAGAGAGAGAGGAAAAATGGGTACCAGCCGAGCCGAACAATCTAGTGGTTTTTCCGCGGAAAGAGAAATAAATAGAGAAAGAGAGAGAGAGAGAGAGAGGGAGTGTGATCGAGAGAGAAAGGGAGAGAGAGAGAGCTTTCTGTCGGTAGGTATATAGACACAGTGAAATATACCGTTCGCCGCTCATTGTTACCTCCCCCCCCTCTTTCTCTCTCTCGTTGAGCCTGCACCTTCACCAGCTGTGGTCCAGCGCAGACAGCTGATGGCACGTGCCCTCCTCGAATTTCTGAGCACCTGGGGTGGGGATGGAATAAAAAAGAACTTTGTACTCGGTCTCCCCGTCCCCCCCTCCGGCACGCCAGCTCTGTCGCTCTCCTTCTACAAATTCAGTGTGCTGATGCAATGGTGCAACCTCACATTCAACTTTTGCTGACCCCCGACGGTTCTCAAATGTCTGTCGCTCGAAATCGGGCGCGAAAGTAAAGACGAATGAAAATATATAATTTAATAATGTATCATTACAATGTTTTTAGTCTTGTTTTATTGTTTTATCGTTGTATGTATCGTCAATATTTTAATTAAGAGATACATATTGTTTATCCTGAGGGATACATCCGTATAATTTTCGTACCGCAAGTTACATCATCTCTAAAAATCGATTTGAATACATTTAGTTATTATATAAATTTATTTTTAAGAATGTAATACTTCTTTGTTAGATATATATACATTATACACATACATTTCTTTAGAACTTTCACTGAATATTTTTAAAAATAGATTAGAAGTTCGTTTTTTAGTATGCCCTTCATGCAACTGGATCATAACTCATAATTATTCTACTAATCATCATAGATATATGCAATAACATTTACAATACATGCAAAGCGTCTGTGTGTGTGTGTGTGTGTGTATATACAATGAACGCTGCCACGGAGACCTCGCACGACGAAAATGTGTCAGGTTTAGGTACATAAAAATTGAGAACCGTCGCAAACGCGGAGTCGCGTGGTTCAAACTTCAACCGTCCTCATCACCTGCCTTCCTCCCGTATTATTACAATAGAAGCGCGTACGTGCCCGTCTAGGTGAGCCGGGCGCGCGCGCGTACCCGCGACCCTTTAGCCCATTCCGAGGGCCCGGGGCTGCTGCTGCCGCCGCCGCCACCGTCCTCGGCATCGTATGCCTGCAGCTCCCCCCCCCCCTTTACGTACGTCCTCATTATATATACTGGTAGCACCTCTGGCATCGGCGCTGCGCATGTGTGCACACACGTATTGACGTTTTATACACAGAAACGCGCGCGCGCGCCTCGAATCGGATGCCTTTCATCGCGGCACCGGGTCACCTCCGACATAGGTAAGCGTTTATAATACCGAATATAGACACACGCATACACACACACATACACACACGCACACACACAAACACAAACACCCATACAAAGACGGACACTCGTAGGAGAAAGGGCAGAGATTGACAATGCGCAGGGGGCCCACCTGCCCCTACCCCCCCAATCCCGGACACGCGCCCCATCCCAAGAGCACCTGGCTCATCCTGCGCGCGCGCGCGCGACTCGCTTATGGCATCGGTACTCATGTATATATATATATATATATATATATATATACACGCTGCATCCTTGGCTCTTTAATCGTTACCGCTATATATAGAAAGAGACGGAGCGCACGCGCGCCCGCGCTCGCGCTCTCGCTCCTAGGAAACTTATATATATATATATATATATATATATATATATATATGTATATATATATACTATAATAGCTGTGCGCGTGTAGCGCGTCAGTCCGCGCTCGTCTTTCGATTTTCATTCGTTGTCCTTTTTATACGTATGCCGTACATACAAATATGTATGATATATATATATATATATATATATATATATACGCCTATATGCGCATTCGTGGATAATGCGCACGTCGAGGCGGCTGGCTGGCCGGCTCCTCTGTCGGGCCTCGGCCCGCGCTTATTATAAATAACGAATCGCGAGCCCGGCCGCGATTGATATCGCCGGGCGGGGCGATCGCGCGACGATAGCCCGCGACTACGGCGACGGCTTCTTCGGAGTACTGCGCGGCCTGCGCGCATTTCGGTTTATCGTTACGGCCGGCTCGCGTCGCGCGTCGCGTGAAACGTCTCGCGCGCTGCAGCGTGCTTCACCGAATCCCAAGGGGCCGGATATTATTGTACGCTTGCGTCTATGGAGGACGTGTAAGGGAAGCACTTCGGGAACAAAACGAGAACCTGTAAGAGCGACCGAGCACCGAACGCCATTGAGAACTGGGGCGAATTAGCGAAAAACGGGGAGAACCAAGGAGAGACTGGTTGGAACAAAATAACCTTTATAGGCAAAAAAGTTCTAATCAGTATCCTACAACCATAGATATTTCTTACTTAATGTCCGCTGAAGTTGGCTTGAATTTAAGCAAGTTAATGAGTGATTGCAGATGATTAACAAACACGATTGAAATCTGCGTAAGTTCATTTAAGAGTAACTATGAGAAACTACGTACTTTTTTCCCGAAAATATTTCTTTCTTCGAAATCTAAAAAAATTCATCTTATACCATAAATTTCCAAGTAAATTACTAATACATAAGTTAATGAAATAGTATACATGTTAAAAAAAAGGATACAACAATAGACCTTAAAAGAAGTCGTTTCGGAGGTGATCAGTATTGTTACCTAGATCGTGTAACTTAAATATTATTGACTTTTAAGACTCGAAAATTGCGGAGGAAAACTAACGGTAAACCGTAAGACAACGACGAGAAGTGGCTGATTTAGCATTGAGAAACCTCGGCGAGGCTTATGCGATTCCGATCGAACCGATTTATTATATATATATATATATATATATATATATATATATATATATATATATATATATATATATATATATATAGATGTGGCAAAGCGTAAATTAATATTTGCGTAATTGCTATACTTCGATGCGTGCATTTTTGAGCTCGGCGCAACGTCCGTGTAATAAATCGCCTGGCGAGCGTCCAACGGAACATCCCAAGACAATATAATATCGATAATTTCTTTATTATGCCCGCGCGAGATAAAAATTGCAGGCCCGCACCGTCCCTCGACGACTGCGCGCAGAAATCGCGGGGGAAGCGCGCGCATATCCTACGTATATACTATATATATATATATATATATATATATATATATATATATATATATATATACATATACTTATAATATCCTCTCTCGCGCATCGCGCGTGGCACAATATAATACGGGCACAATGGGTTATCCCTCCCTCCGCTCCGCGTCGCCGTCCCCGCCCGATACGCCGTCGTCTTCGGTGCATAATGCGATGCGGCCGCGCGCTCTCCCCCTCCCTCCCCCCCCTCTCTCGTCGAGAATTGCGCGTGGCGCGAATTCGCGCCGGTATCCGGTTTCACTCGCGGCGAATGTTATTATTATTGTTATTATATATGCACGGGGTCCTGGATTTAATGCCACACACACACACACACACACACATATATATATATATATATATATATATATACATCGGTCGACGCGCGCGAACTCTCCACCCCTTCCCCCTTTTCCCGTCTCTTTGCAAGGGTCGTCAAACCTTCTGCGCGCGCGACGCGTTCTTTTGCCTTCGCAGGCTCGTACGAATTTTCGCGCACTCGCGAGTCCGTCACGGGACGCGAGAACGTGCGATGGGGACGAGCGTTCGTGACGTAAGCGCGGCTCGAAAGTAACGAGAGTCCAAGTAAAGAGGCGGATCGTTGTATGGAATTCCATTGGGCGGGCGCGCGCGCGCGGATTAAAAAAAGCGTCTGGTTGTTAAGTCGGTTTTTCGGGCGGAAAAAGCCTACGAGCTTGCGACCGCGACGTCAGGCAGGCGCGGAGCGACATCGGGCATACATAACGTGATGCATTACGATCTCGCGTTTATTGTATTCCGGATCGTCGCGTCGGCGCATTTCCCAAGCCGTGAGGCCGAGTCCTCGTTAAAAATCCATCGAGTGAAACGGCAAGTTTTATTCACGAGTCGTTGTACTCGGGGCAGTGCTCGGGAGTCCGATCATTATTGTTATTTATTTTAATTTTAAATAGCAACGATTCTTTTTCACTATTATATTTCGGACTCGTTGGAAATGTAACAGTTCTCAATGGTCGAATCGCTCCATACTGGGCGGAGAAAATAGAAAATTGTCTCCGGTACGCTAAAAAAACAACCAAGCAGTCTGAAAGAAGTAGTCTTAGCGATGCATTATTCGTCTCTGGAGACGATTATACATATGTGATATAATGCAACGCTCCAGAAAGTTTTCCTTTGACACTATTCATTTATCGTTATGAATTGTTTCCTATAGAATACTTAGGACGCAACGCTGTGATTCGTTGAACATCGAATTTCTTTTGAGAGAACTGATTAAGAAGTACCAAATGGAGTTTATAGCGCTGCTCAATTATCTGTTTTTTTTTTTTTTAATAAAAAATGGGGTGACAACAGTGAATATTATTAATCTATTATAGTACTACATTGTCGAATGAAGTACATGTAAGATACTTTAATTTTTTTTTGTTTAAATTGTACAATTTTAAAAAATATTGATCGTAAATTAAACCAAAAAATAAAGTTTTATATCGAGCCTACAGTCAATTTCTAATGACAATTAGATTTTAATAGTTATATATGAGATCCTATCGCGATGAGGATAGACAAGGCGAGTCTGACTGTTATTATTATAATAATAACTATAAGAGACAAATATAAAAATATTTATTAGTTATTTCTGACATTCAAGGTAACAATCTATATTATTGATTTATAGTCAATAACTTGCTTATTAAAAAAAGTTGCATGATACGAAAACAACTAGGTACTTCCATAAATCATACGTTTGCGAAACTGCTCCGAAAATTCAGAAGAGGTCCGTGGAACATTCTACAAATCGAAGAATAGATTTTAAAGTCTCAGAAGGCCACGGATCTACAAAAACGTAGTATTTGAACAATAAACTAAAATCGTTACCAGACTCTATTGTAGAAATTTGCTTTCCTCGTAAAATTCATTAAACGCCGTGTTTATGACGTTGCCGTAACCTTTAATGAAAAATAAATCGAAAAAACTTCATTCTCTCGAAATCCTTGCGCCGAGCAAAAAAAATTTCGAAATTAAAAGAACCTCGCATAAGATGACATTTATGCGTTAATGGCAACTGCAAAAAAATAATAATCATCTCGCAAGTGGCAACCTGGTCTGGGACGCTTTTGTTTACCGTTTTACGGACGCGATCGCTTATAGTCAGCCCCCGGTCGCGTTTTTGCTCCTGCTGTAAAAATTCGACCGCCCCGTCTCCCCTCGGCCACCGCCTTATGCAATTATACCTCGTCCTTTCCAGCGAAACGCGGATTCGGTACGGAATAGAGATCGGGGAGGGGAGGCCCGATTGCCCGAAATTTCGAGATCGGAGCCGCCCCGGCAAACGGAGCACCACCAACCGGCGAAACAATGTATATCGTTATACGCGTACCGGTGTCGCAAAAAAAAACAAAAAAAAAAAAAAAAAAAAAATACACGCACATGCGCACGAACGATTTCCTAAAGCGCGGGCAAAAAAATCGTCCCAACCGTAATACGGTGGCGCGAGGCCCCCGACGGGGTCCTCGGGGTAACCGTACACAAATGCGTCCATATACACGTACATACAAATACATGAACAGCCCTCGGCTCTCGCTCCTCCATACGCGCATGTGTAATATCAGGTTCGATTCCTATCGGGTTCTCCGTGATATGCAGGCATAAAATGTATGGATGCAGCGGTGGCTGCGGGGCGAGGAATTTCTATTCGAAAACTGGTATACCGTTTGAGCCCTTTATTCGCCACCCCTCCCACCGTCCACCGGGCCGCGACCTACAACACGACCTACCGTATTTTTGGGTCGAGGGGTGCGCGGCTCCGTTTCTCCCGCTGCATCCCACCTTTCTCCTCGCGCAGAGGGCCCTTTTTCGGGGTCGGCCAGCTGGTCGCCTGCGCGCGCGTACGTATGCACGTGTATATAAGTATATATATATATATATATATTAAATAATATAGGTTGAACTTGCCGAGGGCGCGCGCGCGCGCCCTGCCTGCTCGGGGATTTGGTTAATGGCTATATATATATATATATATATATATATATACGGGCGCGTAAGCGGACCGTTCTCGCATTAAATTATTGCCCATGGAACCTTCGCTCCGCGCTCTAGCGCGCGCGAGCGCGCGATTTTGCGCCCTCCCATATTAGTGCGCGTATTACAAGGGTTGGTCCAGGCCGAACTTCCGGTTGAGCCGGTAATTCTGGATCTCTTTCTAGATCTTTCCTTCGTTCCCCCTCTCTCTCGCTCTCCCTTTTTGTCACTAAAGAATAATAATTGCCGTTTTCTTGGTCCACTGAATTAATCAATCGCGTCTATTTGTATAAGCGAAAATAGCTAGAGTCGAAATCTTTGCCGAATAGAGTTTTTTTTTATTCTTAAATATCGCATACGTTGTAAAGAAGTCAATAATTTTCATTTAGATAATGAAATATTTAATTTCATCAATTAAATTAACTAAATTAAAACTTTTTTGAAGCCTATTGTTGTGTATATGTATTAGATTAATTCACAATTCAAAAATGATATAAAATCAGTTGAAAAATATTGAACATAGTCGAATTGTCGTTTGGTAATTTCATATTTTTTATAAAATGTAAGAATATACTAAAGAAATAAGAATCGACCGAATAGAACATTTATTATCAAACGTTAGATAGCAAATTTTCACAGTTTTTAAATTTGTTAAATGAATATACGCCTGATTAGTTTGAATAAAATTAGTTTATTGTTCATGTCCAGATTCGACTATTACATCATCAATATTTATTACATATATATATATATATATATATATATATATATATATTATATACATATATAACTGTTTTCATTAATATTTATTTGCCATTGTTTCAACTATCCAAGAAAGTCTTTTTCATTTGAATAATCATAGTAATATTTTAAAATAAATAATCATAATAAAATCTTAACATACTATAGAATTTTTTTCCGTTTGAATCGTCACAATTACATTTTTTTCTTGTAATTGAGTATTAATGTAGGAATACTAAAAACATAGCAAATAAATTCAAATGCAAAATTAGAGAGAGGTATTAATGAAACTGAAGACAAGTCATAAGACTGTCCATGTATATTTTCGTAACTTTTAACTTACGCTCCACCAAATTCATACTTTGAAAGCCGGATTGATTTCTCTCTATTTCGAGTATGGAATCGCATGACGAAAATAATGAAGAATAACAAAATTTCGCGTTATTTGCGAATCTTCGAGATCAAAATGCCGAAAAGTGTATAGAGGAGTACAAACAATTCTGTTAATGTCCATATACAGAGCCTCCTAAATGACACAAGGCCGAGCTGACGTATAATCCCCGTAATTCTTAATCTACCCGTGCACGTTGGTCGTATAAAAAAGACGACGAGCCAAGGCTAGTCTGTATTATATATAAATGCGTATGTATATATATGTATATATATATATATATATATATATATATATATATATACGTAATATATAGGCAAACCCTCCACACGTAAGCGTCGCTCTCTCGCTTTATGCTAGGCCTCGCATAGAGCAAGAGCGACGAGGGAAATTGTGAAAGAGAGCGAAAGCGCGCGCGTGTGCGCGCGAGTGCAGTGGCCCAAAAATCAAAAGTCTCGCTTTTGCAGGTGGCCCAGTGTGCGCGCGCGCGCGCGCGCTTACAGGCTCCTTCGTATATAATAATGCCGCACGAGAATGAGCTTCGCGGCAGGTACCTTCTCTCTCTGCTTTTCTCTATTCTCCTCGCTCGTGCGTAGTGCATGTGTGCGCGCGCGCGCGTGTGTATTCTTGACTCATTGTACCGTGTCCCCTAACGCTCCTGTACGTACGTATATAATGTATATATATGTAACTTTGCCTCTATTGACAGAGTTATATATATATGTATATATATATATATATATATATATATATATATATATATATATATAAATATAAAATTTTGCAATAATTCGTTTGATTTGATTTGAAACTAAATGTGAATATTTACTTTGGATCTTGTGATTTTTGGTGTTCAAGCATAACTGTAAATATAACTTATACACTTGGCATAGCCAGAATGACGCATTCCTTTAACCACAAGTGATTTTGTGAAATTTATTGCAGTTCAGTCTAATAATTAATCTTATTAATATAAATATTAAAGTATAATTTTAATTATTTCAGTCAAAGTTTTAAAAAACTACTTTAGATCTTCAAATGACAAGTAGTTCGTCTAAAATTGTTTGAATACAGAAATGATTCTATCGAAAAATAGAGAATCTATAGGCTTTTCACCAACCAACTTTATCATCAATATTCATTGGGAACTCTCTACAATCTCATTATACCAGTAGATAGTTTGAAAGAGGTCCAGTGATTATTAAAGAAGCATTACGAATTGAGAATTAGAAAGTCTAAGTCTAATTCATTCTCCAATATTTCTAACGATGTCTTCAAGAGTTCACAAACTGGTTCGATCTCCGCGAACTTATTGGCGTGCCTTCACAACTCCATCGATTTTCTCAATTTCATTTTCGCGAATTTGTGAATGTATTGAAGGCTTTATCAAACCTTTTTCGAAGTCTTTCTAGTTCTCTAGAAGTATTCTAGAATTTTGAAATTCTGTAAATTTGAACAACTTCTCTGAAAAGGATTTTGAATCATTCATATAAGAAAAAATATCATACGTAAACGATATTAATACAGCTCATCCGGAAAACTATTAAAAATCATATCAGATCATTTCGATTCTTACGAATTCTTATAGTCTTAAAGCGAATATATTGCTGTGAAAATTTTTTTTTTGACTAATTAACATTCATCGATACCTCGTAAGGCATTTATTCCATTCTCTGACAGTTTATCATTTTCCCGTCCGTCTCGCATAATTTGGATATAAAACAAATTCATACCTCGTTTCGACTCACTATTCGATCGGTCGTATTCGTGGCGACAACACGAGCTCGCTCCATAAACTTATTCAAAACCATCCCCAAGCTCAAATTGCTTGGCCAATTTGTTACCGCGAATAACGCACGCTGTTCTCGCGCGCAACAAAGTAAGCCCCGTTGTGTCGTAAAAATGGTACACAGAGGTGTATGTGTATATATATATATATATATATATATATATATTTTTCAACATTAGTATGAAGCCCGGGCGTACGACATGTTATAGCCGTCTTAATACCTATACGTTAAAATCGCGTTAAGTGCGCGCTTCCTGCACTGTATAATTTCATTCGATACGGGGAGCGTGGCAGGGGCCGAAAGAAAGCAAAATTTATACACACGCGCGCGTAATACCTGTGCCTGTATACATACAGGCGCATCCCCCATCCCCTCGCCGCTCTTAAGAGCCCCATACTTCGTGTATATACAGCCGGAATCGGAAACGCCCGTCTTTAGACGGGCTCGAGAGACACGCCAAGTCTGCCTCCTCGCGGTTCAGGTGCGCGCATTGGAGAGGGGCGGAAAGAGAAAGAACGCGCGCGTATACGCGAGTGAGAGAGAGAGAGAGAGAGAGAGAGAGAGAGAGAGAGCGAGTGGATAGATCAGACAATGTCTCTCTCGATCGTCGTCGCGCGTATATATAATATCAATGGGGGCCTCGCTCTCGTGTTGTTGCGTCGTCATCTCGAGGAAATCCTATATACACCTGAAGCTGCGCTGATCGGAGACTCCGAACTTTGTGTATAAACACACACATACACACACATACACACACACACACATACACACACACACATATATATATATATATATATATATATACAAGCATAAATACAAAGCGGAGGCACCGTAGGGGCACAGCCTCAGCTGCTCCTTCACGAGACGCCTTCGTGATCGATGCACAGCCGTATAAAACGAAAGAATCATTACGAGGGATGAAGGGGGGAGGGGGCGGTCGATAAGTTCCTTCGACGGAGCGCGCGCGCGCGCGCGCCGGGGGCGAGCACGCGAGCGGGAAATTTATTGGGCTCTATCTCTGGTTGGGCGGACGAAAATCCGGGCTCTGAATTCGAGAATATATTCGATTCCGATCGATGAAAAGTGCGACTGTGTAAATATATATATATATATATATATATATATATATATATATATATATATATACACTCATAACATGGTTATTTGTTCGGCTTCGGTGAAAATTGCCGTGGCTCCGGATTTTCATTGGCTTTCTGAGGGATTTTAAACGTCAGTGCACCGGAAAGATAATTCATTTCTATCGATTTCTATACATAAAGATCGATCTCTAAATATCCGAATATTATATAAAGATCGGTGAATTAATCATGCTCTTATATACATATATTCCACAGCAGAGCAAAATCATTCCTATAGCTCACCTAGCCTCAATGAAATCAAATGCAAATCCTATACATATCCGATTACTTCATTCACTTCTCCTTTTTTATCTTACCAGCGTTCGTCTAATTTGAGAATCTAGTTCTCGCAAGGCATCGTTTCTCTCTCATTCTCGCTTCTGCCACCGTCTTGCCTGCCACTTTAAAAACATTAGCTTTTTATATTAGCGCCCGCGGTCGCCGCCGCCCGCGATTCCATTCTGTTATCCCGCGCGGCGCGGAACTTAATGAGACTCAAAAAAGCGCGGAGGGCGGGAGGGCGGGGTGGTTGGGGGGGGGAGGGGGGAAGGAGAACCGGTTATAAAAAGATCGAATATATCACGGCTTTTTACGATTCCGGCTCGCAGTGCGAATGTAATTAAATAAATGTCATCTCAATTCTTTTTACGACGCTTCATAACTAAATTTCCATAGAAGTATTAGCGCGGGCCCTGCCTCTCCCACCCGCGCCGATCCCTCGCGCTCCCTGCGTGTCTTTTTGCACCTCGCCCGATAATTTACGGTGTTACTTTTACGATCTTTTTGCCATAATGCGTATATATCTATGCCTCGCTCCGAGACCTCGGGGGTCGCTACGGCTTATGCGCGCGCGCGCGCGCGCGTATAGGCGCGCCGTGGAGTTTCTTATCGTGTACCTTTTTTCGGGACCCCGCCGGACCCGCCGAACTCATCTACCCTCAACCCTCGGTTTATATCTCCAATAAACCCATTTCAATTTGCAATTGTCACGGTCCGTGTATATATTATAAATTGAGACGATCGCGATTCCGCTCGCGCGCTTCGGAAACAGACAGCCCTGTGTGTACATATATATATATATATATATATATATATATATATATATATATATATATGGGCTATCAAAACTTTATTAACCTGGCCTTTCGCTCGCCACGCCCGTATGGCAGTTGCGCTTATTTCCGAGAAACAATTTTTGCGCGCGCCCTCGTCCGGGAAAAGACAAAAGTCGAGAGCTCGCCTATATATACACGTATATATATATATATATATATTATTCAAGGAGATTGGGCCCTTTCCACATATGTCTATCTATATAATGATATGTATACATGGGTGTGTGTATGTGTGTGTGTAGGTATAGCGCGGACCTGCACTTTCTCTCGGATAGGCTCGGATAACTTTTGGGCCGCCTCGGAGCAGCGCGCAATAGCCGATTCGAAGACCAGGGGCTCTCTGCGGGAGCGAGAAGGAGGACGAGTGGTGGACTCGACAAACCGACGATCGGGGTCATCGGGACGCGCGGCCGGCGCTCTTATCTCGCCCAATTTTCTCGGCCGGACCGCCCCGTCGGCTCCTTTCTCAAGGCGTCGCTCTGTCGGTCCTCGCGGGCGCGACAGCGAACTGCCGGCGTATCACCCCCTCACTTTTCTCATTTCTTCTCCGCTCGGTATCCCTCGCGGGGGGAGGGAGGGGGTGGCGTACGTTATTCGTTGTCACGGCTGTGTTTGCAACGCGCGAGCTCGGAACCGGGCGCAACGACGCGCTCGCGCGCGCCCCCAGGGGGAAAAACGCGAACGCGTCACGCCGAGGCGAAAAGAGCGTAGGAGGGGAGGGGGAAGAAGGAAGGAGCTGTTAAACGAGCACTGCGGATTGCGCGCGAGAGAGAGAGAGAGAGAGAGAGAGAGAGCGCGCGATGCGATCGAGCGCGACGATCTCTCGATTTTCATCTCGATAAGAGACGCGCGCGATAGACCGATGTCTCTTTAAAGTGACAAATGAGGGAATTGTCTTTCGTGAGTTATGTGATTGTTCTTTGATTTGATTTCACAGCTATATATGTATAGGTAGAAAATGCAACTTGAGCAAGATCGATAATGGCGAATGGAGGAAGATGGCGCTCTGGTTGCATCGATCGCATTGCGCCGCGTGCCGTATTATATAATGCCTTGTATACTAATTAAAACGTCTACATATATAAATACACATTACACATATACATATATAACTTAGAGTGACGACGTACTTCACAATCGTGACAGATCGAAAGCTTCGAGTACTTGTACGAGTTAAAGCAAGCATACCATCAAGAGGGAAAAGAAATAGACCATTTATGCGTATATAGAATATGAAATCATTACGATTTAAAAAATATATGATATTATACAATACAAAATATATTTTCAGATTATTATGAAATTTGAATTAATAAGAATTATTCTCCAGCTGTTAAAAGTTGCTGTTAAACCGATGCAAATCAAAATCACACAATGATCAAATTCCTTGTTTTTTAAAGTATATATATAATAGAAATTTTAGAATTTGTTTCTTTTGTAATTTTTTTTGCACGAGTAAACATAGTTCCTGTTGAATTTAGAGCCAGTGAGAACGGATTTATTTTAAAAAAAAAAAAAGCAATTCATTGCTAATTCGTCAATGTTAATGTTCGTTCTTTTATCCGACTCCCCAATTTTTTACAAACTCCAATTTCAGATTGGAGAAAGCTATCGGATAAAAATAAAAGTCCATCGCTCAACCAACATAACGAATTCTCAAATAATATAATTGACATTTCGACTTATTTACCTTTCAACTGATCGACGCCAAAACTTCTTCCGTGTATGTAAATACATCTATTAAGCTTATGTATATACGATCGCTCCGAACTAATCCCTCGATTATTGGCTCGCGTTTCCGTCCGCCGAACGCCCCTCCCCCCTTCCCAACCCCACCTCGTCAACGCTGTATCGATCGGACGAAGCTCGGACGGGTCGCCGTCGAAAATTACGGGAGCCATCTTACGCCTCCTTAAGTCCCCGCTGTAAAGAGACGGGGGCGCGAGAAAAGCGGCTCTCGACCGGCGCTCGGGCCAAAAAGTAATCGGCGCGTCCGCGATCCCGTGACGACCGCGCCTCTCGAAAAGCCGGATACATTATAGAGACCGCGCGCGGGCCGCTCGTCACGGCGACGAGCATTTTTGCCCTGGGATCTCGGCGTCGGTCAAAGGCTCGCGTGTATTGTGCGCGACCAATGCGCGCCTACTTAGGAGAGAGAGAGAGAGAGAGAGAGAGAGAGAAAGAGAGGAAGGCAGAGAGGAAGTGAGGTGCGGTGTTCGGATCTTCTCCGCGACTCTCCTCGTGCCATTGACCGCCACTGACTTCCACCCATCCTCCCCTCCCCAGGTACGGACAGCACTCCCCACGAACGTATGTAGGTGGTGCGTGCCTTCGTGTATTTTCGGCGCAAGTGCGAGCCTCGGTGGCGTTCTTCAGAGCCGAAGCTTCCGCGTTCATATGCAGTTCTTATGGTAGCGCAACCGATCGAGCGGTCAAATTTTCTTAGACTTCTTTTTTTTCTTTCTTTTCTTTTTTTTTTTAACACGCAAACACGACGCTGGCTTGGACGTAGAGGCAGGTACTCCATCGGCGAACGTGTTCTGACGCAATCGAAACCATATCAGCCTCACGAGCGAAGGATCTGCATGGTCGATTTGTCATTTGAAATTCCAACAAGGAAATTTTCATTACAAGAGGAGCAAATTAATTTTCAAAAGATAGTCAGCAGCGACAGTCGTGTCCAGCGCCGAGACATTAGTCCCGCGCGTTGTCACATTGTCTTGCTACATATATTCAAAGCGAGCAACGACCGAGCGTGCGATATTTCCTTTTCATCGGATCCCTTCCTAGAACGAATTAGCTGCTTTCCATTATATACATATATTTATATGTACGTATGTATCTGTGTGTGTTCGCGTTCAAAAACGATTCTCGCTTTATTTAATGAGAGAGAGAAAAAAAATCGTGCACGCTATTGATATGGAACGGCGAACGCCGGCTCTACGGAACGGTGGGGAGCTATTGTGCGAAAAACGAGTCTCGGGCGGTTATTATCTACGCGGTTCAAAATACGATCGCGCGAGGACTGTGCAGAATTACAATTATTTCTTCAATTATACAGGTGAAAGCGCGATATGTTAATGGAATATCGCATGCCTGGGTTATACGCCGAGGAATTACGGCAACTGTTACGTAACAGACAGAAATACGCGCGAAGACTGGGAGATTATTGATTTCGGAGCTGCTCCGAGAGCATCGTTATATATATATATATAATCGTTTAAAGATAGATTTTGTGACATGAAATTTGTCCATATAAGAGCACAAATTGAATGAATTGCACCTTGGCGAGAAAAGTTATTTTTGCCAGCAGTAACGAACATTTTTCATGTAGTACTTTAAATGGCCACCAGTGAAATTGAGTTCTTTTTACGTTACACGAAAATCCTTGTCTCCTAATTTACCTAACTATTTCATGACTAAATTAACTTTGAATTTCCTGATTAACACAGATCTAATGTTAATAGCGTGATTAGTGTGCGTAAGGACCAATTACATATACAGATATATGCTAATATTCATGCCTTGTAAATAATGCAACAGAAGAATGGATCGTATATGTAGAAGTTTTGGCAAACAATTACAAATAAATAATCCATTTCATGGCGATCGTAATTAAACCAATCTCAGAACGCTACGCGATATTTATAAAAATTTATCAAATAACATTGCCAACGCGCCAGTGGTTACAATTAAATCACGTATATATATATATATATATATATATATATATATATATATCGCGAATCTGAAATGAAGAAGCGCAATCATGGAACTATCGCGCACGTGCGCAA